>PJEM01007141.1:65291-100241 GCA_004023845.1 Helogale parvula | reverse complement strand
GTGTGGGGCAGGCAGGCGGGAGACACAGGCCTCATCAGCCCTGGGGTCCTCCAGGTGTTACCCAAATGCCCCAGTGAGGACTCTTGAAAAAATATCACATGACGCTTGGTGTCCGGAGGGTCATTAAAGGCAGGAACACGAGGACATTTTGCAACATTAAATGGTGAAAAGAGACCAGTGCGCAAAGGGATAAGTTTTATTTGCAGGAAGATTTCAGGATGTGCTCAGCTCACTCCACACGGTGATGAAGCAGGTCTATACCGCCGGCAGACGCGAGCGCGGAACCCACTGTCGTCAGAGGGATTTGGCTTCCTTTCGCTCAGTTGCTGTGTGTGTGATTGGTTTGTTGGTACTTGTGTGAGGCCGGTGCCCCCTCCCGCCTCTCTCCCTTCCTCCTCCCTTCCTGCCCTCCCTCCCTCCCTCCCTCCCTTCCTTCCTTCTTTTCCCTGCCTTCTCTCCCAAGTCCCTCCCTCTCTTCCTCTCTCCCTCCCCCTTCTTTCCTCCCTCCCTTCCTCCTCCTTCCTCTCCTTCCTTCCTTTTCTTCCTTCCTTCTCTCCTTCCCTGCCTTTCTCCCTCCCTTCCTCCCTTCCTCCCTTTTCTCCTTCCTTCCTTCCTTTTTCTTTCTTTCTTTCTCCCTACCTTTCTCCCCTCCCTGCCCCCCACTCTTTTTTTTTCTTTCATAGGCTTCACGCCCAGTGCAGAGCGCAATGCAGGGCTTGAACTCACGACGCCGAGATCAAGACTTGAGCCGAGATCAAGAGTCAGATGCTCAACTGCCTGAGCCACCCGGGTGCTCTCGGAATTCTTACTTTGTGAGGATATGTGTGTCCCCACAAAACTCGGATGTTGCACCTCACCCCGGAGGGCAATGTATTAGGGGGAGGGGCCTTCGAGAGGTCACTAGGTCGTGAGGGTGAAGCCCTCCACCCCCTCCCAGACAGCCCCCTGCTTCTTCTGCCCTCTGAGGACCCAGGGATGCAGCCTTCACAGCCGAGCCTGAAGGGACCTTGAGCTTGGACTTGCCGCCTCCAGGGCTGTGAGAAACAATGTTGTTTACGAGCCTTCCCGTCTCGTATTCCGTTATAGCAGCCACACTGGACAAAGACGAGACACACACACACACAGACACACTCACACACATACACACGCGTGCGCACACGTGCATACCCATTCCTGAGTGACAGGCCCTTACACTCTTTGTGTCTCAAATAATGCCGTGCTGTGCCCCCTTCCCTGTGCTCCCGGTGAGGACGCACCTGCAGGAGAGGCACCGCGTCTGGGTGGGGGAGGGGTGCCCACACGGGGGGGGGGGGTGACTCCCGCGGGGCGTGTGCAGTCCTGCGGGCGTCTGCCCTCCCAGTGGGGTGGGGAGCCCTGTTTCCGCAAGCTCCCAGCTGCCCTTGCTCCTGTCTGACCTTCTGGGTCCAGTGGTCCGGACGGATCAGAGTCAGCAGCTGAGTCAGGTTCAGGTTCCCATCTCTGGTGCCCGGAGGGGCGAAGGCCAATCTCAGTTCACACCTTTGCCTTGTTGCCGGCAGCCAACCGTCTTTCATTTGCTGATTTGTAGGACAGCCCTGTATAATTAGCAAGATAATTCCTCATCGGTTTAGACATTGAGGAGAAACTTCTCCCCTCCAGTCACTCCTCTGCTCTCCCCCCCACTCCCCTCCGTGCGCGGAGTTCTTTACCCAACAGAAATCTTTACCTTTGGTGAAGTGGATGGAATCTGTCGTTTTCTCCTCGTTTGTTCTTTTGGCACCTTGTTCAAGATTTTCTTCCCAGCTTTGAGGCCATAAAGCTTTTTCTCTTTCCTTCTTTTGGCTTTATAATTTAACTTACATATTTTGGTCCTTAAACTATGTATGCGTGTGACTGTAGTATACCATCACGTGACACTATGGACATATATAATAGTTTTCATTTTATATTCTTGTCTCTATGGGAGGTTTTTTTTTTTTAAATAAGCTCCATGCCTAACGTGGGGCTTGAACTCACGACCCTGAGATCAAGAGTCACATGCTGTACCGACTGAGCCTGCCATGCGCCCCTCATAGGCTTCCCTTTATGTACAATACGAAGACGTCCCAATACCACTGACCGTTGCATCTAAAGAGCTTTAGTGTTTTTGATTTTCCATCTTCGTAACCTGCACCGAGAATCTGAAGCTGTCAGATTCGAAGGAAGTGAGTATCCAGGGCAAATACTTTTGTTTCTAGGTTTCCTGACGCTCATCTGTTGGAGTTGGACGGCAGCTGCTAATCTTGGGTAGTTCACCCCCCCATTTTGAGAAAGCTGGACGCCCCACTCGCTCACCTGCCCTTTGGAGCAGTCTGAGTATTTGCTTGCTTGATTCAGTGTACGGATTTCCAGAGTCTGCTTTTCATTTTGAACTTGCTTCTTTCAGCCTCTCGTCCACGCAGGAAAAGTCTGAATTACATAAGCACTTGATGTGCGTTCAACATTGAAGAAAATTGTGAGTGTCTGTTGAAATCGTTAAGACAGGCTCCAAGACCCGGATTAACGACCGTCAAGTAATTTTTAGGTTGTAAGTGAGGTCACTGAGTCACGGTGTGGGTGAAATGCTGGGCCGCATTGGGAGTACAGTCCGTACATCGAAGGCACCTGTCTCTGCCTCACAGAGCAGCTAATACCCCCGGCCGGATTTCTCAAATCATTCGTTTTTCCTCCCTAAGTCTCGGTGCCATTGACATCCTTGTGGTATGATTGGGGAATTTCTATTGTTTCTTTGATCATCTGATCTGTTCTCTCGCCCAAACCACATTCACGAATCTTTATTTTTCGTATGAATTTTCGTGTCATTTCGTAAAGTTCCTGACAATGTATTGCTGTTGCTGGGGTTTTGGGTGATGGTGGGGTTCGGAGCTGACGGCCAAGAGAGAATTCTTGAAGACATGTTTGGTGCAAGCCGAAAGGTGATTTTATTAAAGCAAGGGGCCACGACCCGTGGGCAGGAAGAGCTGGACTGGGGTTGGGGCGGGTAGCTGATTGTATGCTGTCAGACTTGGAGGGGGCTAAGGATTGAGTGAGTCTCTAAGGTATTTGGAAGCAAGATTTCCAGGACCTTGAGGGGGTAGCAGTTAGGAAAACGCTGTTTATTACCATTTAGTACACCTCAGTCATGAGACGCTTCAGATGTATGTCAGGGGGCCATAAGCTTGGAGTATGATTGCCAGCATGTATCTCGGGGGATCTGAGATAAAAAAAAGTTTCCAAAAGAAATTTTAAATGTTGAGTAGACTCACAGGATCCTGGGGGGTCGGGGGGTCAGGTAATGTTAAGCCAAGGTTCCCTTTTGTCCCCAGCAAAGCTGAGCTCCTAGAGGGAGGTCACTCTGCCTATTTCAAAGGGAAAATGGGCTGCAGGCAGTAGGGAACTTAATTTTTCCTTTGCCTTTGTTTCCCACCTCACCTCGGCGAGCACTTAACCCCCCTTATATCTTGATGAGGGTGATATTCGGGCGCCAGGAAACGGTGACTATAGGTTTCTGGAGATTAGGCTATGGATAAGGTTGCCTATTTCTTTTTTTTTTTTAAACATGATTTTTACAGATAAGCGTTTTTTTTTTTTTTTAAGTTTTTTTACATCTATTTGTTTTTGAGAGATAGAGTGAGACAGAGCATGAGCCTGGAAGGTCAGAGAGAGACACACAGAGTCTGGATCAGGCCACAGGCTCGAGCAAGAATTCAGCACAGAGCCTGATGGGGCTCGAACCCTCAAACTGTGAGATCATGACCTGAGCCGAAGTCGGACGCTTAACCGACTGAGCCCCCCAGGCGCCCCAAGGTCGCCTACGTCTTGCAGTTCACTAAGTTACCCGTAAACTGGAGGTGACTCTGTCCTGCATGACTGAGCTCTACCACTCAGCCATCTGCTTTCTTTCCTTTCCCCTGTTCGCTGGCAGCCAGGAGCGTCCAGGAGCATCACACGTACCCCGACTGGCGGGTGTGTGAGTGTGTGTGTGTGTGTGTGTGTGTGCGTGCTGTTAACCTGTTCTTTGCCCTCAGTTTGCCCCACGTTCCCTCATCACTGTGACTTTGACTGGATTGCTTTAAATTTACAGAGGATATATTTCCAGAACTATATCTGTTTAATGTATTTTGAAGCCTTGGTTTTTGGTTGTGATAATATCTCTTAAATGTTAATTGATAGCAGTTTGTTACATCTGAGTGGTTCCTTGTTTCCACTTTCTGTCTCATATATTTGTGTTTTGATTGCATTCGTTACCTCTGATTTGGTCTCACCTTTATTGAATTCTGCTCTACCTCTTAGGGCTTTCTTGTTACCTTGAGCTTTTTGAGGGTTTTGAGGTTTTCTTGTATGAAGTGTTGCTTTCTGTTGTTTTTTTCTAGCTCCTAAAGCTCAACTTACTTGTTTTCTAATTAATATGTTCATGGCTTTGAATTTTCCTCTACGAACAGCAATAGCCACGATCCATGACACCTTACACGTGTTTTCCTTATGCGGCTCCTGGGTCCTTCTGGCGACTCAGCATTCTAAATGATTATTATTCGCAATATTCTTCACTCTAACTTTTATTTTTTTATCTTATTTATTTATTTTAAAGGTATTTCTTTATTTTGAGAGAGAGAGAGCACATGCGCACATGTGTGAGTCGGGGAGGGACAGAGGGAGAGAGAATCCCAAGCAGGCTTTGTGATGCGGGGCTTGAACTCACAAACCATGAGATCATGAGCTGATCTGAAGTCACCCACTCAACCCACTGAGCCACCCAGGTGCCCCTTCGGACTTAAAAAGAAAAGTTATCCTCAACTTGAAAATAACCTGCCAGAGGCATAACCAACCCAGAGGTGAGCACGGCCAGGAGAGGCGGTGGGAGGCGGAGTGTGATGGCATCCCAGGAGCCCCTGAATCCTGACAGTAACGTCACCTCCCCACAGTGATCCAGTTTCTGGAGGGTTTCTGTTACTCGCAGCAGAAAATCATCCCTGTCTGGGGTTGGGGTTGCATCACTGAGTCTGTACCTGTCTGGACCACCAGGTCAGGTTCAGGGTCAGGCTGGGTGGAGCCTGCAGGGGGAGGGGTGGTGCAGGACGCCTCGAACATGTGCCCTGGGGCCCCTGCAGGTGGGGCAGGAGGACACCTCCACAGGCGGCCTGAGGCCGGATGGCCTTAGGTCTCAGAGTGCAGGTCTTCTGAGGAGGAAATAGTGTTGATAACAAGGACAGTGGCAAATATCTCTTGATGAGGCTGATCCTGTGCCGACCACTGTTCTAAGCACTTTACAGGTGCGGCCACACGTCGTCTTCACAGCTGTCCACACTGCAGGCGCTGTTATGGTCAGGGGCAGAGGCTGAGGCTCAGAGAGGTTACAAAGGTTGCCCGAGATGATCAGCTTGCAAGGAATGGAGCCGGGATCAAACCCAGGGGGTCAGAGCCAGTTGGCCCAGGGGTCCCCTGTGCTGTTCTGCTTCCTGCGAAGGGGCGGGGCAAAGCCTCAGCATGGAGTAGGGGCTCCCTCTGGTGC
Organism: Helogale parvula; assembly: GCA_004023845.1. NCBI lineage: Eukaryota > Metazoa > Chordata > Mammalia > Carnivora > Herpestidae > Helogale > Helogale parvula. Next base: position 94,735 of record PJEM01007141.1, on the reverse strand, counting down.
TCCGAAGAGTCCAGGTCCTTGGTTGGCCCTTTCTGGTCCCCCTAGCAGAGGCTGACACTTGGATTTCCCTTGAGGAAGCTGGATGTTTTCTACTTATCCGGCCTTGAAAGAAGTGGGAATGACACTCCTGATCCTTGACACACACCTCATGCTGGTCAGGAACCCAGCTTGTCTCAGAAATCTTATCCCCAACTGGCTTGGCAAAACGAGGGATTTCATTGGTGCTCTGCCGTGTCAGGAACAGTTTGGTCCAGGGCTCAAATGATACAACCAGGGCCTAACTTCTCTCTCTTCCTTTCTTGGCTCTGCTTCCTTGGTGTTGACATAACTTCAGGCAGATTGTCTCCCCATGGGCACAGAATGGCTGCCTCGGCTCCATCCATCTTTACTTGCGTTCAGTGGGAAAAGTCCTGTCTCTTCTAATATGCTTTCTTAGGAAGAAGGGGGCCTCACTGATTTTGATTGGCTTAGGTGCCCATCCCTGGACCAATGATCGACTGCAGGAAAAAATGGAATTTGCTGATTGGCTTGTGAAAATAAGCGCCACCCCTGGATCCGGAGAAGACCAGGAAGAGGCATCCTCCACCCAGCGGAGCTAGTTAATGACTAATGAAAGTCGGTGCTGGCGATGTGTTGTCCGCATGCTTTGATTCACGCGCCTTTCCAAGCTTAGGAGCTTCTGTTTTGAGTTGGACCGTCGTTTATTTGGTTTGCCGATAGCCCTTGTTTTGTTTCTTTATTCTCAAGCTGCAGAACTGTTTCGAATCAGGATTTAGGTGGAGTGCAGCACAAACCAGATGTGATGAAGATACGAGATATAAATTTGTGCTTGTGTTTCTTGCGTTTCCTTCCCTCCGATGCTCTGAGATGGTCTCAGGCAGCCAAGTTCTCTTGCCTCAGGGCCCTTTCGTGCCGGAAGGCCATGCCTGTCCCTGACCTTCTGTTTAGCTCCCTGAGAGTCTGTAGGGGGCCCGGCCTGAGGGGCTGGGAAGGAGAGTCCACCGAGGGCCACAGTGCTGCCCGTCCTGCACTTGCCCTCACCACCCCTCCACCTGCTCTGGGCCCTGGAAGGGGACCCTTGGGGATGGCCTCAGGGCTCTCCTGGCCCTTGGCTTCCAGTTGGTTTGGCCCCTGGGAGGCTCCAGCAGAAGGTATGGGAGGAGGGAGAGAGAGGTGCCTGGCTGTTCCCAGACTCTCTCCCTCTGGGGCCTCTGGGAGTGGGGTTCTCAGTTTCTGTTCAGCACCCCCCTTCACGGTCTATGTGGTAGGTTCTGGAAAGTACGCCCTCCCCTCACCCCTCCCCGTTAGGCCTGAGTACTGTGCTGGGTTTTCTACACTCGGCCCACGTCTTTGTAAATGGCCTCTTTATTAGCCTCACCCAAATCACCCAATCTGATGGGCCACGGTCTCCTGTCAGGCCCCGGACCGATGCAGGGGTGGCACATGCCTGCGGTGTCCTGAGAGGTGGCAGGGTCCTGGGGGTGATTGACTAGGACCGTTGGTCACCAGGTGCCCAGCCTGGGTGAACATGGCCCCCACCGCCCCCCTCAGCACAGGGCCGGGTGAACTTCCTGTCCCGGAGGGAGCCGTGGTAGACTCGGAACCCACAGTGGGGACCGTGGGTCCTGGTGGCCAGTTTCCTACCTGTTCTCCTCTGAATAAGCGGCTGGGGCCTTTGCAGGACCCTTCAGAGACAGAGAGCGGGTTGTCGGGTCCAGGGCCACCCAGTGAAATACGAATTTCAGGTAAATAATGAACATTATCTTAGTGGATCTCAAATGAGTATGTATAAATGAGACATATTTATACTAAAATTATTTGTTATTTATCTGGGCATCAGGTATTTTAAAATATACATTTTTAAAATATTTATTTTTGAGACAGAGATCTCGTGAGTCGGACACTGAACCGACTGAGCCACCCAGGCGCCCCTGGTATTTTTATTTGTGAAATCTAGCAAACCTGGCCAGAGAGGGATCTCTGATAATGACAGTAAATTGGCCATCAGCTCAGAGGGATGGGAGTTCATTTGCCTTTGAAAAATAGAAAATGTCATTTCTAGGTGCCTGCGTCAGTGGGGTGAAGTCGATGCTGGACCAAGCAGAGCGGAGCTGCCTGGTAGAAGCGGGCTGGGGGGCTGATGGGATCCCCTCCGAGGGGATCCGTGAGGAATCTCCGGGATCGACTTCCAGGAGCGCCTTCGAGAAGGAAGCCAGCAAGCCATGTCCGCCTTCCACTCGAGGAAGCCAAGCAGTCACTTACTTTATGATATTTTGTCCTGTTGTTACTAGATCAGTTTTCTCCCTAATTTCTGAGATAACACTGTCTCATTACTGAAAACCAGCACATACAGAGAAAGATAAAGAAATGACAAACCGGGGCGCCTGGGTGGCTCAGTCGGTTGAGTGTCCGGCATCAGCTCAGGTCATGATCTCATGGTTTGTGGGTTCAAGCTCCACATCGGGCTCTGTGCTGACAGCTCAGAGCCTGGAGCCTGCTTCGGATTCTGTGTCTCCCTCTCTCTCTGCCCCTCCCCTGCTCACACTCTGTCTCTCTCTCTCTCTCAAAAATAAATAAACATTAAAAACATATTTAAAAAAAGAAGAAATGACAGGGTGCCTGGGTGGCTCAGTCGGTTAAGCCTCCGACTTCGGCTCAGGTCAGATCTCACGTTTGTGGGTTTGAGTCCCGTGTCAGGCTCTGTGCTGACAGCTAGCTCAGAGCCTGGAGCCTGTTTCCAGTTCTGTGCCTCCTTCTCTCTCTGCCCCTCCCCCTCTCATGCTCTGTCTCTCTGTATCAAAAATAAATAAAACATTTAAAAAAATTAAAAAAAAAGAAGAAATGACAAACTGTTCATGACCCACCATTCAGAGACACCTGCATCAGCTTTTGCACATCTCCTTCCATATTATTTCCAGACATTTATGTATGTATAGGTTATATTTTGAAGATAAAACTGGCATCCTGATCTCTGCACTATTTTGTCATTTGCTTTTTTCACTTAGTGATAGAAGGGGAATACTTTCCCATTATCCCAATCATTAAGTTTATGGCTAGATCATATCCATCTTATTAATGGGCCACCGTATGTCAATTATTTTAATTTCCTCAGTCAAACCGAAGATTTTAGTAGAATTAGTTAATGCGCTCATCGGACACCTGCCACGTGCCGCAGGAGGGTCTGACGTCCCTGGTGCTGCCCGCTGGCCGCGTGTGCCCGTGCCGGGGAAGATGTCCTCGGTGCTCTGGGGGGGCCCATGGAGCCTCATTATCAGCATCGGCCTCCGACCCCCCTGGAGGTGGTTTCCGCAAAGCCTTGGCCTTTTGAACTTGACCGTAAACAGTCGCGGGTACTGAAGAGAGAGATGAGCCTTATTCTTCTTCTATGTGATTTTAGAAAGCCATGAAAATTTCACCTTAAAAAAATTAATAAAAAGCAACATGATGATTCATCCACCACCAGAGTTTACACTTCCGATGTTTTATCCCACAGCTGCCTCCCCTTGAGAAAAGAAAATATGCTTCTAATTAGCTGAGCTTTTAAAAGGAAAGCTGAGCGCTGGGCCTTTTCAGGCTGCTCGGTGTGGGGAACGGGCGGACCGCCCCGTGTTCCCGGGCCGCGGGAGCCCGCGGGGGCCTGTGTCGGGGAGGACCCGGAGGGACACAGCACCGTCCCGCCCGCCGACCACCTGCTTGTCAACCTCATGGACCTGGTGGGGCCATACTGCCGTCATAAAATGGGCGAAATGCTCCACTCCCAAAGAACGTGCTGTTTCTTCTAGCTCTCTCCCGCTACCTAGAAGCTTTGTGCTCCAGGGCCTGGGACCTGGGACATGTAGGAGCCTCAGTCAGTGCATCTGAGAAATGGGCATAATAACAGCTACCGGGAAGGAACACAGTGATCATGAAATGACATGTTGGTGCCCTGAGGTCCTAATTCCTTCCCACTTCCCTTCTGTCTTACCTACGAGAGCTTCCTCTGAGCCTTTGCCTCCTGTCTTACCTTGACCTCCCTGTCTCCATCCTTCCTGCCTTGGCTTCCAGAAGATGCCAGGACTGGGGGGTCAGGAATGATAGACCTGAGCCGGAGGGGAGGTCCCTGCTGAACTCTGGGGGATGGGAGCCCGAGAAACCTCCCCTGAGGAGTGAGGTTGGTGAAGCCCACCCGCTGCTGGTTTCATACTGCCCCCAGGGACCCCCGACTCCCAGAGTGCTCTGGGCTCACACACTCGTGGTGGAGGGGGTTCCGTGAGCCCGGGCACCTTCAGTAGCCAGCATTGGGGAGTCTGGGTGTTCCCTTTGCTGGCTCAGGGCTGGCTCCAACTGTGTTTGGTTTGGCAGTGCAGCTGGGGGGACCCTGGGACGACAGCAGGGGACCCTGGGAGCTAGATGGGAGGACACCATGGGATCCAAGGCCTGCTCACTACCTCTCCCCTCGGCTGCCGGGTGAGATTCCTTCCACTGTCTTCAGCTCCTCTCGGGTAATTTGTGGTCTCAGCAGAGCTCGGGAGCACAGGGAACAGGGTCCTGTTTTCCTCCCTGGGGCTGGGGGGGCAGTGGGTGTGAGCTGGGTGGGTGGCCCGGCGGCCAGCCTGCTCTCTCCAGGCCACAGGGCACCCGCGGGGCCTTGGACCCCAGCCGGGGATGCAGTGGGGAGACGGGGTCCTGTCGGCCCGGGGACACCTGTGATGGCCAGTCCCTGCTGGGCGGGGGGCCTGCGGGCCTCCGCTGCCCCCGCCCCGCCCCCGCCTCAGCGGGTCCCTGGGGTGGGCACAGAGTTTGAAGCCCAAGGAACCATCCCAGTGGGCCAGGCATTGAGAAGGCCTCCCTCCCGCCCCCCTAAACCCACGTGTGTGGCTGGAGGGTGCTTGCCTAGGGCGGGAGGCTGTTGTAAAAGATAAAAATGAGAGCATATGAGCTTCTCATTGCAAATAGGAGCTTTGAGGCGGTTCTGTCCCCAGGGGAAGACAGGTGCCCGGGTGCTATCGGTCCCCGGGGTGGGGGATGGCTTGAGACCCTGACAGGCGGGTGTGGGGGCAAAGCCACAGATCAAAGCGGCTGTCAGCATGGGAGGTGGTGGCCAGGGGAAAACTAACTTTCCTTTGAAGAGAAAGTCGCTGGGGGCGCCTGGGGGCTCAGTTTGGTTGAGCATCTGACTCTGGATTTCAGCTCAGGTCATAATCCTGGGATCGTGGGATCGAGCCCCATGTTGGGCACTGGGTGTGGAGCCTGCTTGGGATTCTCTCTCTCTCTCTCTCTCTCTCTTTCTCTTTGTCTCTCTCTCGCTTTCACTCTCTCTCTCTCTCTTTTTTTTTTTAAGTTTATTTAGTTTGAGAGAGAGAGAACGCAAACAGAGGAGGGACAGAGAGAGGGAGAGAGAGAATCCTCAGCAGGCTCCACAATGTCAGCAGAGTCTGATTCGGGGCTCAAACTCACCACCCTGGGATCATAACCTGAGCTGAAATCAAGACTCGGACATTTAATTGACTCAGCCACCCAGGCACCCCTCTTTCTCTCCTTCTGCCTTTCTCCCCGGCTCCTGCTCTCTCTCTCTCAATAAATACAATACAATACAATACAATACAAAGAGATAGTCTTTAAATTTTGTCTTAATTCTATTTGGGCAGCACAGTGGATAGTGTGAAGGCTCCGGCAGAGAGTTCAGTGTGGGGAACTGAAATTGTTGCAGTCGCGTCTCCCTCCACGCCCATCCAGTGTCGGAAACCTCGATGTGAGTAGCCGTTAGAGCAGAGCGTGTGTGTTTGCCTTACGGAAGTCTCGCTTTCCAGATGAATTTAAAATGAGGTTTGATTTAGGGAAAAAAAAATTGATGACTTTCCCAGAAAACATCTGTGGGGTTAAGTGAGATTGATCTATCTATCTGTCTATCATCTATCTACCTACCCATCCATCCTGCCAGCTACCTAGATATCTACAAACATCTCTCTATAAGAAATACGTAGATACACAGATTTGTAGACAGAATCTTAGTGTGTACAGACGGTGGAGGCAGTGACCTAAATCATCTTATTTACATCTTTCTATTCCTTCACTTGGGTGTCAGCTGATCCAGAAAGAATTTGCAGGAGGTAAATGTAGGCAGGTGTGGGCTTGTGCTCACAGCCCGGGTGCTGGGAGACGAGCCAGGGAGGAGGTTCGAGAAGAGACAGATTCGAGAGGAGACAGCGTATCCATCGGTACCAGGAGCCTGGCAGCGCCTGAGACCCCAGACTGGACTTGCACCTACAGCCTCGGGCCTCGGCACGAGGGGCACAGGGCGTGAGACCCCGTGGCTCATACGGTCTGTGTCCCGGGCACGGGTGCGTGTGGGTGTTTGGACAGGAGTGTGCCAACCTGGGCGCTTACTGCATAATGACAGCTGAAAGGACAGACTGAAGGTTCTGGGGCCACCCTGGGTCACACAGTAGGTGGCCTGGCAAGGGCAAGGTCCTCAGGGGTGGAGGCGCTCAGGCCGTCCTTGGCTCTTGTGCCTAAGGCTTTGGCAAGGCGCCGCCTCCCTTTCTGGCCTGCTTTTGGGGACTGAGACAAGGAGGCAGAGGGAGAAATCTCGGGGTGTTGGCAGGGGGAGGTCTGAGGGCCTCAGAAGAGGCCTGGAGAGACCCCGCAGTAGTCAGGTCCACGGCAAGGCTGCCAGCTGTGGGCACGTGGGATCGGGGGCCCAGGTGTGGAGCTCGAGACAGCAGGGCTCCGGAAGCCCAGACGCCGCAGGGAGTCTGCCCAGAGCCAGGGCAGACACAGCAGGGGGTCAAGAGGGACACGAGGGAACCCCAACAAGTAAGGGGCAGGGCTGGGGAGGCGGCAAGAGAGACTCGGAAGGAGCAGCTGGCAGGGAAAGAGACGAGGAGTGTGCCAAGGCCTGGTAACCGGGAAGGAGTGAATTCCAGAACTCAGGGCAGTGAGTGTCGGCACACTGTGAGCAGAAGTCCTTCTGGTCATTTTACAGGGGTGCATACTCTTCCTTTCTAGGGCTCTGCAGCGGCCCAGAGCCTTTGGGTTTCTGCCCGGCCCAGAGAGTCGCAGGGACCTGTGAGTGTCCTGGTCAGGAGCTGCTGTGCGGAGGTCCTCCTTCTGTCCTGTGCAGCCCCCGGCAGGCTGAGCACAGAGGAGCCGGGACAGACAGACCGGGCGACAAAGGTCCGTGTGTCTGGCACACGTGCATCACTGCAGAGAGCTCAGCCTCAGCCAGGTTTCTGGGCGTCTTCGCAGGGGATGCTCAAGGTCAGAGGAGGGCAGGAGAATGTCTGTCTGCAGACTTACTCCCTGCTCCGGGCGGCCCGGGTTGGCTTCAGTGTGGAGGTAAATGGCCAGCTGGGCCATTCCTGGTCTGAGTGTTCCTGCGTGGGGATCGGGCCTGGCGCCCCTGGAGAAACCAGATCACTGAGGTTCAAATTTTTATCCCACCACTTCTAGTTGCATGACCTTGGACAAGTCACGAAACTGCTCGGTGCCTCAGTTTCCCCAGCGGCAAACCACTGTAGCAGCCCCGCTGCAGAGTTGCAGAGAGAAACCCAACCCATCACCTGCAAAGGGCTGGGACCGGCGCCTGGAGCAGGTGCCAACACCTCAGACTCGGCTGGAATCTCACCTCGAGCCCGGGTACCCCCGGTTCTTGTGGTCAGGGCCACGGCTTGGGGTGGAGGGGCCCGTTGGCTTTTTTGGTTGTCTTATTTGAGAGGAAATGATCCCCGGGAGCAGAGGTCTGTTGGTATGGAGACACTTGCTCTGCCCCGTGGGACGGTCTGAGGAAGACACAGAGACGGGAGTCTTCGTATTTCCGGACCTGGCTGTGCTCACTTATCTGTTGACGAGGAATTTCTTCCGAATTGATGCTCAAAATAGATCTATAAAAATTTCCGGCACTGTTTAAAGTCGAACCCCAAAGGGAGTCCCATGAACCTTCCACGCTGGCAGCCCGCAGGGGGATCCGTTGTCTGTGGTCAAAGCATATGTCCCCCTCGAGGGGCCAGGGATGTTTATCTCTGTGGCAGCGGGGATCCTGGGGGGAAGCCTGGCATATAGGGCTTTCTGGAGAATATTTTCTCTCAACAGCTGTTACCTGGACCCAGCAAACTCAAGAGGCACCAGAGCTGACTCTGTGATGTGATAATAGCATGACTCGGTGATGTCAGAGGCTGTGACATGGGGACTTGTGAGGCGTGGCTCCCCAGAGTGAGACCTGCAGGGCCTGGCCGGCCTGTGGGTTTGACCCAGGAGGAAATCCTTGCTGCTGGCCAGTCCTGCGTGCTTCGTTCCGTGTCACTGGCCCACCTGGCCAGGTAGAGCCTGGCACCTGGCCTTCCTAGTCTTCCAGGCCCCGGCGGGGGGCAGGGCCTGGTCCCCTGGCTTCACTGGGATGGGGGGGACTCTGAATCCTCCCAGGTAGCCCCTGGGAGGCAGGCCAGTCACCTGCTGACTTCAGCAGCTTCTCATGGCGTCACCTGAGCACAACGGGCTCGCTGTGCCTGTGCTGACTCACCAGAGACCCTGTCCGTTTGCGGTGACTGGCGCTGGGGCTGGGGTGGGGGGGCATGCGGTGGCAGAAGGAGGGTGCAGGACAGCAGGGGACTCCGTGTAGCCCCTTGGTGCCGACTCTAGCGGCCTGGGTGAGGGGCCTCCAGGCAGGGCCTGACTTTTTAGTCCAGGCTTTGCAGCGGGAGGGCATTTGGGTGGCTCCGTCGTCTCCGGTCCAGGGTGAGCTTCTCCACCTTCCCTGGGCCACACCCTGGGCCTCTGGTTATCCTGAGATGCCACAGAGGCTACCTCAGTTTCCCCCTCCGCCCCCCGGGCTTTACAGTAGTGCCCTTGGGAGGGGAAATGAGACAGCTGAGTGTGGTGAAGGGCATTTGCCTTCACTCCAAGTTTACACTAATGCACTCAATCACGTGCCGCCATCTGAGGTCAGCTTGAAGCCACAGAGACCCAGGTCAGGAGAGGGGTGCATGTGCCCTAGAGGGTGCTGCTCTGGGAACATCTGTCACACAGAGCTGTGGTTTTCTTACCTGACCCAGCTTCACGCAGACACTTACTGAAAAGATTATTTATTTTGGGGCACCTGGGAGGCTCAGTCGATTAAGTCTGCAACTTCGGCTCAGGTCATGATCTCATGGTTCATGGGTTCGAGCCCCGTGTTGGGCTCTGTGCTGACAGCTCAGAGCCTGGAGCCTGCTGGTGATTCTGTGTCTCCTTCTCCCTCTGCTCCTCCCCCACTTGTACTCTGCCTCTCCCAGAAATAAATAAAACATTAAAAAAATTTTTTTTTAAGTTTATTTGAGAGAGGGACAGAGTTTGAGTGGGGGAGGAGCAAAGACAGAGGGAGACAGAGAATCCCAAACAGGCTCTGTGCTGACAGCGGGGCTCGATCTCACAAACGGTGAGAACACGACCTGAGCCAAAACCAGGAATCTGATGCTTAACTGACTGAGCCTCCCAGACACCCCTGAGCAGCAAGTCAATTTTAGCTACATGAATCCAGCGTTCGCGAAGGCGGCGGCTGAGCCCTGCCCGGTGCTCACAGTTCTGATCTCACGGTGACCACGCGTAAGGGGCCCTGGCCTCCTGCCACACACCACGCAGTGATTACACTCCTCGGGTTTAGTCCTCACGGCAGTGCCACTGTCCTAGCCTCACAGAGGAGGACACGGAAGGTCAGAGGCCACAAGACATGAGACTTCTCAGCACGAGCTCCCTGTCGCCTCTCCTGGCCGTCTGTTTGGGACAGGGTGTCGCTGGGGGAAGGTGGTCAGAGACTGGGACGGCTCCTCCCCTGCACTGGGCCGTGCTGGGAGCCTTCCTGAGTCTTGGAGCTGCAGAGGTGGGGCAGGTGGGGGGAGGACTCTCCTTCCTGCTGCTCTGGATTCACCACAGTCCGAGTGGCCACAGCGGGCTCAGCCGGGAGCTGGACTGGGGGGCGGCGGGGGTCATTCCGGGGTGGCCTCAGACCACACCCAGCACGGTCACTGTGGGACCTGCACAGACTCCTTCATGAGGGTTTTGAGCAGCCCGGGGACCCCGCCAGTCGTGGGGTGGCACCAGCGTGCCACTGCCTTGTGCCTCCGCCAGGCCGTCTGCCCAAGGGGCCAGAGGCTCGGAAGAGCGGCGGAGGCCGGCAGCCCCCGGGAAGGTGTTTGCACGAGCGCACCTAGAGAAACATGAATGTCGTGAGAGTGAAAAATCGGATGTGGAAAGCACACGTGGTCAAGTCGTGGGAAGATGGCAGGTCATGGCACAAAAGCGTCTGTGTTTGGAGCTGTCAAGGACAGGGCTCTGCAGACCCCGCTTCGACTGTGAGCCCCCAGGAAAATCATCCTGCGTGCGGCCCAGGAGGAACCAAGGTGCATGATGGGAAATGGGAAATGACATTTGTGCCCCGTGTGTTTCGTGTGGTCCCCATGACCCAGGACTAGGGCTTCAGAGGCCCAGCGGGAGCTCCTTAGAGCTGGGGTCAGATCTCAGTCTAGCTTACCTCCCGTCTCAGAGCCTCAGTTTTCTTCTCTGAAGAATGGGGTGATCACCGTACCAGATAGAGTCGACCCAAGGCCTGTTCAACTCTCCTCTCCTGCCTACAGCAGCCTGGGAAAGGCCCAGGCACCGGGCTCTGGAGAAACGACTAAACGCAGCGATGAACACCCAGCAAATGTGTGTGTCACTGCACGGAGCGCAGTCCTGGCCTTTGGCAGGTGAGGCTCCCAGGAGGGGAGAGAAAAGAGCCCCGGCTCACGGCACCTTCCCCGAGCAAGCAGGGAGAGGCGGCTTTGCCGGGTGGATGCTTCCTCCTTGAGGCTGGACCCGGATGCAACGCTTGGCCTCCGTGTGTCAAGACCCCGGCTTTCTCCCTGCTCTTCCCGTCACGGGGTGGGGCAGACCCCGCGGGACTGAGATTCTGACCTGGGCCAGGGGTGAGGAACAGGTGCGATTCTGAGGGGCAGCGGAGGGGTTGGGAGGACAGGACAATGGCCTAGAGGAGGGAGGGAAGGAAGTCCCTTTGGCCCATCCAAGGGCTGACTTGGTCCAACAGGATATTTCGGGGGAAAATTAATTAAAGGATCATTTGGCCTCAACCGCTGCACTGCTGTGCTTGCCGGGCAGTCTAACAGGAAGCCTGTTGTGAGGATGATCCTTCCTTCCACGCGTCCGGGGCAGAACCAAGGGAGCCTCCACTCCCCCCCCCAGAGAGCGCTGGAGGGTTCTTGGTGCTTGACCGTGAGCCTGGCTGAGGGAGGCGCTGGGAGCTGGGGCGAGCGGGCCAGCTCCTCGTCCTCCACCAGCTCAGATAGCCAGCGTCGTCGCAGAGCCTGTGGCGGCTTGTCGCAGACCGGTGCCGCGGGCTGGCAGAACTCCCCTCCCTCAGCTCCCCGGGAGATCCGTAAAAGCTGGCAGGGAGCTGGCATGTCGTCCGTCACATCTTATTAATAAGTTTAATGAACCCAAGGCAACAGTTGCCAATGCTGATTGTGCACTGGCAGCGTGAAGTGAAGTGTGCTGGCAAGTTCTCGGCCGTGAGAGACTCTAACAGCTCGCTGTGGGCGCCCCGCGTGGGTGGAGCCCGCACCCTGGGGTTTTCCAGCTGTTGAAACACACCTGTCCCCATTCCTCACAGGCTCGCCCACCCGCAGAGAAAACGCCGCCCACCCCTCCCTCCCACCCCCAGAGGTGTCACTGTGCCCTTCTTAGGAGTGTTTGCACACCGCTGCTCTGACCCTCCATGCCTGCGGGCATGGCCCGGGGACCCGCCAGTGCAGATCTGGCCCAGAGTTTCCCATGCAGGCCCAGTCCTGCCCTCCTGAGTCCGAAGAGGCCCTGCAAGCGAGGGTCAAGGTCCTCCTGGGCAAGGCTCTGCCTGTGCCTGTCCCGGCCGCTCAGCCTGGCTGTGTGTATAAGGAGAAAGGAAAACGGTGCCCAAGGCAACGTCTGAATGTTGGCGACCATTCCGTCTCCAACGGAGCCATTTCCAATAGTCTTCTAGCAGAAGAAGTTTTGGAATCTGTGAATTCCATCTGGGCAGAGTCATGGAGCCGACCAAGGGGCACAGGGCTCTACAGAGAGGCCTGGGCCACTGGCTTCGGGTGCGGAGAGGGCGGGGAGGTGATGGGCCATGTCCATGAGTGGGTGTGAGCCCCGCACGGACAGAAGAGAGGTTGGCAGTGAAAAGGATGCATGATGTGGAGGCAGACGGGCCTCGCTGTTCCCTGAGGGGTCAGTCCAGCTATGAGTGCCGAGAAGGGAAGCGCCTGACCCGGCTGCCCACTGCCCCACGCCAGCACAGTGACCGTGGTCACCCTACGTCATCGAAGCCTTGGCTGCCCGCAGAGACTGGGCACCCCGTGGGCTCTGTTTTTGACAATGAGTCCAGACCGATATCAGCACAGAGAGTGAGGCTGGATCAGTTAAGACTTTTCATTCAAGTACCGAAAACCTCAGCTCAGACTGGCTTAAGGTGACGGAGCTCATGAAGAAAGAAATGAATAAGGCATGTACGACTTATGTAACTGAAATGGCTTTGGATTGGCCAGTTCAACAGCATCAGGACTTGATTTCTCTCTCTCACTGTTTTTCTTCCCAAGTTGGCTTGTGTCTCAGGCTCTAGCAGGAGCAATAGGTGGCTGCCAGCAGCATTGAGGGCATAACCTCTCAGGTTCAACTACCGCAGAGAGGGAAGAAGGTCTCTGCGTGGCAGCTCCTCAAACAACGGAACTGAGTCACGGTAAGACCCACCATCCTCAGCTAAGTATGTATCGCAGACAACTGAGAACATGTGTCCACACACATAGTGACACACATGTGTACACAGTGACATTATTCCCAAGAGCTGAAAGTAGAAACAATCCCAATACTCACCGACTGATGATGGGTAAATAAAAAGTGCTCTGTTCATAGAATGGAACATCATTTGGCCACAAAGAGGAACAAAATATCTCCATCCACAAGGAAACCATGGTAAGGACGGGAGAAGGAACTGTGAGTAAATGACATTGTCCAGGAAACAGTGGCACCTGTCCCATGTGGAGGGCTGACTCTCCCCCTGATGTGCAGGAATTGAGGGCCCCTGACAGGACAGGAGGTCTGAAGGCAAACTGTGCACTGGGAGTGGGAATGTGATAAGAGAGGCAGGATCCAGGGGCCCACCCAAAATCCAGAAAGGAGAAGGCAGCCCAGGGGGTGGAGCTGAGCAGAGGAAAACCTGGTGCTAAGAGTAGGAAATGAGCCAAGGACGCTAGACCTGGGCAGAAAAGTCCAGGGCAGAGGGCAGATCAGCTGAGGGAAGCCCTGGTGTCATGTGATACCACGGGCCAGATGAGGGCGAGGAGGATGCCGATAGAGAAGAGGGGTCTCCTTTGAATAATTTGCTTCATTCCGTAGGGGCAAAGAATAGAGAGATGATGCCCCTGTAGGAAGTGCTGGGTAAGTAAACAGAACCCTATCAAGGAGAAGCTCATTCTGGTAAGCGTGATCAGGAATGGTTCAAAGAGGGAGAAGACTGGAGCACGTTCTTGAAGGATCTGTAGACATCTGATAGTCAAAGAGGTGGTAAAGGCTTTGAATGAGGTGGAGCGTTTCAAGTGCACTCTGGAAGGGGAGAGTGTAGAAGTGTTCACACCAGATGGGGAGGGCATGGAAGTGTTCACACCAGATGGGGAGGGCACAGAAGTGTTCACACCAGATGGGGAGGGCACAGAAGTATTCACACCCGATGGAGAGAGCATGGAAGTCTTCACACCAGATGGGGAGAGCATTGAAGTTTTCACACCAGAGAGAGAGCATGGAAATCTTCACACCAGATGGGGAGAGCATGGAAGTGTTCACACCAGATGGGGAGGGCACGGAAGTGTTCACACCAGATGGGGAGGGCACAGAAGTGTTCACACCCGATGGGGAGAGCATGGAAGTCTTCACACCAGATGGGGAGAGCATTGAAGTTTTCACACCAGAGAGAGAGAGCATGGAAATCTTCACACCAGATGGGGAGAGCATGGAAGTGTTCACACCAGATGGGGAGGGCACGGAAGTGTTCACACCAGATGGGGAGGGCACGGAAGTGTTCACACCAGATGGGGAGGGCACGGAAGTGTTCACACCAGATGGGGAGGGCATGGAAATCTTTGCACCAGATGGGGAGAGGATGGAAGTGTTCACACCAGATGGGGAGGGCACGGAAGTGTTTGTACCAGATGGGGAGGGCACAGAAGTGTTCATACCAGATGGGGAGAGTATGAAAGTCTTGACAGCAGATGGGGAGAAGCGTGGAATTCTTTGTAACAGATGGGGAGAACATGGAATGATCACACGAGTTGGGGGAGCGTGGAAGTCTTCACACCCAAGGGGACAGGTGGTAAGGAAATCTGAGAAGAGAGAGTGTTGTGAAAAGCACAAGGGCCTGAGGACTTGGGAGCTCCAAGGTCCGAGAAACGGAGTCTAGGTCTGAGTGAGCTGACTCTTGGCATCCAGGCTGGAGGGGCTGGCCTGAGGTGCCGCTGGGGGGTGGCACGGGATCCCAGGGTCCACTAGCACTCATTATATTGTGGAGCTGGGGTCCTAAGATGGGGCTTGTGGCTCTTCTTGGGGGGAAGGGAACACAGGGGTGGGGAGCCGCTGTGGCCGGCATAGTGGGTGTGGACGGGGTCGGCCGTCCCCTCCACCCTGAGCAGCAGCAGCACAGGCTTCCAGGGTGCCAGGCACGCTGCCAGCCCCCACTGCAGAGGCGGCCTGGCTCGAGCATGGGCCGGCCTTGGCTGGGGCCAGCCGGTAGCAGAAGCCTTTAGCCCCTGGGGTGAAGGCTGTTGGGCACTGGCCTGGCGGTCTGGAAGCTCAGAAGTCAGGCTGAGGCGGGCCTCCCACAGCCAGGGCACCAAGGGCAGGAGAGAAGCTTGTCCATGCCACGTGGGTCGCTCGCTTCTTGTTCGGGGGCAGCATAGGTCCTTGGCAAGGACTGACAGGGTCAACATTCATTCATTCATTCACTCACTCCTTTTTGTCTTTTCATCCAGGCAGCAGGTATTCATGAAGATACTGTGTCAGAGACTGTGAAAAGCTGACCAGGGCCCCATGGAGTCACAGCCGGCAGAGGGAGACAGACAAGCCAACAGGACCTTCCATCCCAGAGTGGTAGCAGCAGGACGGGGGGTGGGGAATGCAGCGGACCTGAGAGAAAGGGAGGAGGGACATTTGTGCGTGTCTAGTGTGGTCAGGGAGGGCTGTCTGGAGGAAGCAACGCCCAGGCGGAGACCCGAAAGGGCAATGGGAATGAGAGGTGTGAACTGGGTGAGGAGGGGCGTCTGCGGTAGAGGGAACAGGCCAGGCTCTCCGGGCGCACGGAGAAGCCCAGCATCGTGCTGTGCTTGGAGGTCCTGGACCTCATCCGCACTCCAGGTGATGGAATTTTGATCCTTCCCCTCCCAACAGTCGTGGTTGCTGATAATCCCTCTCCTGGTGCTTATGGCCTTGGACTTGGGGTGGGTCTATGGCTGTGTGTGTGTGTGTGGGGGGGGAAAGTGGGGTTGGC
This sequence comes from Helogale parvula, assembly GCA_004023845.1. Classification (NCBI taxonomy): domain Eukaryota; kingdom Metazoa; phylum Chordata; class Mammalia; order Carnivora; family Herpestidae; genus Helogale; species Helogale parvula. The sequence goes on along the minus strand of PJEM01007141.1, from coordinate 79,218 downwards.
TCTGCTGTGGGGTCTGCGGTATCGGGGCAGAGAACCCAGGGTCACTGACTCTGGGACTGAAGTCTTGGGTGTGGCCAGAGCATCTGCAGGCCCCAGACAGAGCCTGGGCCGGTGGGGCCTGGAAACTCCATGGCGTGTCTAGAAGGATGAAGGCAGCCGGAAACCCCAGCAGAGTCTTCTGGGATTTGCATCTGAGAACCCAAAGACGGTAAATGTCCCGCAGAACCCCAGGACTGGCCATGCCAGTGGGCGCTGCCCAGAGCGGGGTCCTCCCCGTTGTCTGGTCCCACCGGCCTCAGGTGCAGACGAGGAGCCAACGGGTCCATGTCCCTCTGACACCGGGCCAGGGCTCCACTCTGCTGAGTACCTCGGCATAGATGAAAGACCACCATGTCACAAACACACACACACACACACACACACACACACACACACACGCTGCTGGGGGGCCGGAGGGTGCAGTGCGCGCCGCAGGCACCCGCCCTGCCTGGTCTCCGGCTTCTGGCCCGCGGCTATGGCGGAGGATCCGACCACACGGAGGCAGCACAGGAGACCCAGCTGTGGGCAGGGGTCCCCCGTCCCCCAACATGAAAGCTGGCCCTTGAGGGCCAGAGACGGACAGCAAATCCGCATCTCTCTGCCATCAGTTGCCTCAGGCTGGCGAGGCCTCAGTGTTCCCAGGAATGCTAGTCTTTTTCGGAGCAGGAAGGAGCGGTTTTTACAGTCACCCTCCTGTGCGTCTCTGCAGCTGCAGGCCTGCTGCGTGCCCGGCCGAGGGGAGGAGTTGTGACCGTCTACACCAGCATCTGGGCATTCGCGGGGCTGCCTCGGAATCGTGCCGCTGAGTCAGACGCTGGGTCGGTTTGGAGGGTCCCTCTTCCCAGGCATCTCTGCCACCAGGCACGTGGCTGGACTTCAGTGACACAAGCTCCAATTTACTATCTTTCTGGACGACATGGGCGAGTCCCCTCCACCCCTTGCTGGGTGCCAAGCCTGAAGACAAAGTGTTTGCCAGCAGAGCGGGAGGGTTTCATCTGCAGAGGGGAGGCTGGGAGGCGGCGTGCACCGAGGGGTCAGCGGCCCATACACCCTGGAGGAGGTCAACATCAGGAGGCAGGGACTCTGGCGCCAGGCAGGGGTGGGTGGAGGCGAGATGGCCAGGTGAAGAGACATCATAGACCTTGGCCTGGGCGCTGCAATATTTTTATTGAGAACTGTCCAGAGAAGCTCTTTCCAAAAGATGTGGACGGAGTCGGTGGAGTCTTGCAGCTACCACAGGGCTTTGCGGGCAAGAGGTCGGTGGGGGGAGGTCATGAGGTGTGGGAGGGGTCCCCGGCCCCCCGCCCCCCCATGCTTCATCAGGTGGGGCCAGGAGGTCAGAGGATGTCTCGGGGGTCCCCGGGGGGAGCTATATGTAGTCTTGGTGCGTGCGGTCCTGTCCTGCCACTTGTCAACTGGCCCTGGGCACTTTGTGATTGGCTTTCCCTGTTGCAGGTTGTGGAAGGCAAAGAAGAGGGGTGATCCCTGCCCCTGAGGACCTACTGTGTGCCAGGCCCTCTGCACGGCTCATCTCATGTGATCGCCCTGTCCTGGAGGTGGGCTCTGTCTCATTTCATGGGCTCAGATGGTGAGGCCAGGCAAGTTCATTAACTTGCTCAAGGCCAGAAACCAGGAATCTGGACCAGGTCAGCCTGGCTTCAAGCCGCGGCTCTCTGCTGTGCGGGGCCGTGTGCGGCTCAGCGCCTCACACGTAGTAGGTGCTCAGGAAACATGGCATAAACCTTTTCTCCTTCCCTCATCTGTGCTCTCCCCTGCAGGGCAGCCCTGCTCCGGGCTGCATTTCACAGCCCCTCCTTCAGAGTAGCTGACGTGGTTGGAGACGGGGGTGCAGGGAGGGGGGAAGCGAGCTATCGCTCAGTAGCCAGAATGTCAGTTGCGCAAGGTGAGAACATTCTTAAGGTCTGTTACACAATGATGTGCATGTAGTTAATTCTACTGTTTTGTACGCATAAGTGCGTTACCATGGTGAATTCTATGCTGTGTATTTTTTTTTTAACCACAATAAAAACAAAACCCAAAAGCTGGATGTGCGATCTCTATCGAGAGGGTTCTCAGGGCCGAGGGGCAGGGGGTGCTGCAGGCTGGATGGAGCCCTGGGCCCTGTGTGAGCCTGTGGAATGGCGCCCAGCCGGGAACACTGACCTTGGATGTGTCCTGAGTGCTAAGAGGCCTCAGGGGTTTCTGTGCCAGGCCACTGAGCCTCTGGCTTGATCCTTGATGATAGCTAGTGTCGCCTCGAAGGATCAAGGGGGCTTCAGAGATGAAGACCGGAGACCTCTTTCCCTCTGGAGTTCACAAATGTCAGAGGGGACAGCAAACAGGAGAGGCTGTGCCCCAAAGTGGGTGGCACCTTCAGAGCCCAGGGAAGGATGTGGGGAAGCAGGAGGCGGTCTCCTCGGGGACCAGGGAAGGACTCGTGGAGGAGGTAGCCAGGAAGATGACATTTCAGAGCTGCTAAGGGGGAAGAGAGGCCCCTTGAGAAGGGAGCCCCATCTGGCAAAACGTGAGAGCTGAAGTCCAGCCAATGTGTCTGAGGACCTGAAGGAGCAGTGCAGCCCAGGAGTGAAACAGCAGGACTGAAGGACATGAGCTTGATTTTGTAGGCAATGGGAGCCACAGAAGGCTCATGAGGGAGAGCATGCCAGATACACTGTGCTTCAGGCAGGCTTTTCCAGTTGCCGCCTAGAGGCTGCCTGGAGCAGGAGAGGGTAGATGTGGGAGACCAGAAGGGTGGTGGGGGCTGGGGTGGAGGAGCCCAAGAGAGTGGAATCCCAGGTCCAGGAGACAGAAGAGGGGCAGTGGGGGAGGGAGGGAGCAGTGTAGACGGCATCTCTCCCCTCTTCCAGGCTGTGTGCTAGGAATGGGGGCGACCCTTTCCATGAAGATGGGAAGTCCGGGGAAGGAACAGCAGGATGTTGGAGAAGCCAGGGCTGGGGTTTGTTGGTCCCAAAGTAGGTGAATGTCCCTTCCTATTACCGGAGGCCGAGTCCTGAGAGTCGGTGCCCGGGCTCTGCCCTTCTCTTTGGCGAGGCCTGGGGGCCCGTCACTGCCGGTGTGCTGGCCGCCGGGCCCCCTATGCCTGTTGCCCCGTGGGTGCCCGGCGGAGGCTCCGGAGCCGGTGACGGTTGTGGCTGGAGTGACTGCAGAGTCTGAACACGTACAGGCACGAGGTGAAGATAATGCTGCCGCAAACATGCCCTCAGCGTCGATGGTTGGTTTATGCCTTGAAAAAATATCTACAGAATGTGCTGGGCTTTGCAGCATTTACAAGAAATCTACCTTGCAAATAAGTTTCCAAAATAACCTCTCTCAGCTCTGCACTGCGCTCACCATCTGCGGGGACGGGGTGTGGACATGTACGCACGGCCTGAGGGTCCAAGCCCGTCACCGTGGGAGGGATGAAGCTTGACGTGGACGGCGGGTCTCCTGGTCAGCGGTGAGCGATGGCGAATCACGGCCGGAGGCACCAGGGGCATAGACCCGGAGGGGCGGATGCCGGGGAAGACGGCTGCCTCTGGGGGATGGGGGAAACGGCCTGTGCACTGGCGTTCCCTCCCTCGGGCGGAGGGGGCCCTCAGGGCAGACCCTGTCCCTGCCCGGGCTCCGACGTGGCCACCTGACCCTCTAACCAAGGCCTTCTTGACCTCCCTTCTCATTTCCCACTGACGGCTCCCCATGGCCTTAGCTGTAGGGGTAGGAAGCGGAGCCTGTCTGTCCTTTGCAGGGAGAAGAAGGGTCCTGAGTGTCCGCAGCGAAGGAAACAGGATGATGAGCCCCCGATGCTGAACGACCCCTCAGACCACACCAACTGTCCCAAACTGAGCCCAGCACCTTCCCCAGACCCGTGTGCTCTCGGTGCCCTCCGACTGGAGTAAGCTGTCTTGCCCCAGCTCCTCCGTTGTCCGTCTCCATGCCCACACCCCATCAGGATGCTGATGCCACCTTGGAAGGGTCCCTTCTTCCCCCTTCCCTCCCCCCAGCAGCTCCCCTGCCAATCTCTGGACAGGTGCTTGCTCCATGCAGCCCCCAGGGCGATGCTCGTTAGCCCCATCTGCCTGCCCAGCTGTCTCCCTGATGCTCACGAAACTTCACTGGCCCCTTAACGTCCACAAGATGAATTTCCATGTTCAAGGGCAGGGGGGCTGGATGTCGCGTTCCCATGTCATTCACAAAACGTTGCACCTTTGTGGTCCCGCAGGCCCATGTACAACTGTGTATTTTCACGCATCGCTCTCTCTGCTGGGAATGCCTCCACCTCTCCCCCGTCAACGGGGCCTGGCGATAGGTGGGGAGCAAACCCAGAGTGGACGGCATAGTGGCATGCGAGTGACATCATGGCTCACCCTTTGGTAAGGGAGCTGGTGGGCGCGTATGTGTGTGTGGTGTGCATGCCTTTGCAATTTCAGGCTGTGGCCTGCGGCAAGTGCACCATGTCTGACACCGCCTGCTGGGCCGGTGCCCCGGCTCTGCCCCACTGCAGGGCACACTGGCCAGTGCCACCAGCATGAGCCCTTGAGAAATGCATTCATAAGCCCAGCATCCTGGACCTGCCGGGCCAGCCAGGTGCGGAACCTGAGCAACGGCACTCTGTGCAGGCTGGCCCTCAGGTTGGCACAGTGCCAATCCCTTCTCAGGGAGCAGCTGGGCCAGTCTTCTGCGGTGTGATGACCGGGGTTTCAGGGAGGAAGCATCTGTCAAGGCTTTAGCCGGGGAGCCATGCCAGCTAGCTCTGTCTTGGCCGGCCACCGTCACTCTGTGGGCACAGAAAAGACCACCGCCAGCCACCTGGGGCTGGCACACAGCTACATCGCTGCTCCTCCGGCTGGGGTCCTCCATGCCTGGCACCTGTCCGCATCCATTCTCACTGCAGCTCAGAGATGTGGATGGTCCGAACCCCGTGAAAGATGGGGACACTGAGAAGTAGCAAGGGGCCTCCCAGGGGCTCATGGCTGGAACTAAACTTGGGCATCTCTCAAGCTTTGTCCCCTTCTGTTACACTTTCTGTCCCTGGGGAGTCATGGATGCCTGTCTCTCTTGCCTCATCCCCAGCTGCGCCTCTGAGGTCCTTATGTCATGTGGGCAGCCAACCCTTGCTGGAGGCTTCCTCTGTGCCAGAATGGAGTAGACTACAAAAGTGGCCACGGGTGCTTCCCCTCCGCCATGCACACCTCCTTGACCTGTTAGTTGGGGGGCCCTCCCATTCTGCCTCTGGGCATGGCCACATGACTTGCTTTGGCTGATGGGATGTTAGCAAATGTGTCGCAAGTGGGGGCTTGAGAAGCACGCACAGTGGGACTGGTCCTCTCTTGCTGCTCTTGGAACTCTGCTCCTGTGTGAAGAAGCCCGGGCCAGCTTTCTGGAAAACCAGAGACCCACGGCCCAATTGCATCTGTTCCTCATTTGACGCTGACCACAGACACAGGAGAGAGTCTGGGCGGGATCAGCGGAATCGGCTCAAACACGAAAACTGTGCAGCTGACCCATGAAATCATTCGCTAAATAGACACGTGCTGTTTTAACCACATTGTAGGATGCTTTGTTATGCAGCAAAAGCTAACCGATAGGAGACATTGTATTTCAGTTATTATTGAATTGCTTAACACAAGCATTCCGTCACGCTCATGGATAGAGTCAGAGGTTTGGAAAGGGTACAGTGGGAATGACATGTCTTGGCTCCGTGCTGTCGGGAGCCTCAGCCAGGACGGCTCCAGGGCTGATGACTTGGGGTTCTGACGGCTGGGGGCTGGCAGGCTCTGAAGGCGTCTTTGCTCACTTCCGGGGGTTGAGCTTGTCCACTGGCGCCTCAGCAGGAGAGCCGTCTGTGGGAGTAGCGACCCGTGGCTTCTCCATGTGGCTCGAGTTTCCCAAAGCCATGGCGGTTTCCAGGTAGCTGGACTTTAATGGAGACCCAGAGCTCCAAAGGCAAGGCCACCTGCTAATGAGAAGGGAGATCACTGCCATTTACGACCTTGCCTTGGAAGTCACACGGCTTCACTTGGGCTGCCTTCTGTTGGACACAGGCCGGTCGTCAGTTCTCTGCACCCCAACCTCCTCCGGTTCAGGGGAAGGGACTTCGGCTCCTCCTTGATGGGGGAGCAGCAAGGTTCCGGATGAGCACTCGGGGCGGGAAACATATTGCAGTCACTTTCGGAAAATATAGTCTGCCTCCTGTTATCTCACCCAATTCCTGCAATAACCTGGTGAGAAGGGGAGGCACCATGGTCACCCTCACTTCTCATGAGAAGCGGAGGCTCAGACAGGGGGTAATGTGCTCAGGGCCCACTCTGAGTAGTCGCTGGAGCTGAGATTAACCCTCGCCCTCACCACCTTTCCTGGGCCGCCTGTTGGTCCGTGGATCTAGTGTCTCGGGTCCCGTTTCCTTCTGCCCTTTGAGGTTCATGCTCCACCTCTAACAAACAGCTGCCTTCCTCCGTGTCTCTCTTGACCGTGTCGGGGTCCCCGCGGGTTCCCCCATCCCACCCCTAGAGGACAGGGTGTGGCTGTGTGGGAAGAGGGGGGGCAAGAAGCTGTAATAAACATACTTGACTGATCACCACTCTCCTTCCTTCTGCATAATAGACAATTTGAAAGTCCCTAGGAGGCAACTTTAATTTAAATCCTAAGAGGATGGACACGTGGGTTATATCTCTGGACTCAGAAATTACTGCTACTGAGTGCAGTCCTGTTTCCTACCCAGACCCTCCCACCAGCCCACGCAAAATGCTAGCTTTGCCTACTGACATTCCCCTCCCTTCTTCTTCTTCTTTTTTAACATTTATTTTTTTGAGAAAGACAGAGTGTGAGTGGGGGAGGGGCAGAGAGAGAGAGGGGCAGAGGATCCAAAGCAGGCTCCATGCTGACAGCCACGAGCCAGATGTGGGGCTTGAAATCATGGACTGTGAGATCACAACCTGAGCCGAAGTCGATGCTCAACCAACAGAGACGCCCAGGTACCCCAACATTCCCCTTCCTTCTTAAGGGGAGAGGGGCCGACCCATATGGAGAGCAGTGCCCTGTGAGGTTTTTTTATAACACTTACTGATGTACAAAATACATTTATGATACGTGTGGATGGACAAAATGTCCATTAATGGGAGAATGGAATAGGGTTGTCAGGTCAAATGCAGGATTTTCTATTAAACTCGAATTTCTGCAGAGCAAGAAGCCCAGCTGGCATTAGCGGGTCTCACACTGATGAAAGGGCACATACTGTCGATGTGCCGTCTGATGAATTTTCACAGAGCAACTTGTTTGTGTCACCCGTGCCCACGACAAGAAACAGAACTTTCCCAGGCTCCCAGAATGTCTCCTGTGCCCCCATCCAAGAACGACCCATCCCCTCGCCATCCCACGAACGAGTTCTGGCTGGTTCTGAATGTCATGTAAATGGAGCCACTGCATTTGTATTCTCTTGGGTCTTGCTTCTTTCATGGATCGTCACGTCTGAGAGACGCATCCGTGTCATGTTCAACAATAGTTCATTTTGGGCAAGAATCACCCTACGAGCCGCGCTTGTATTGAAAAATGGTTTGTTGCTTATCTGAAATTCACATTGAACTTGGGGTCCTGTATTTTATCCCACAACCCTATTCCATTCTTCTGTTTTTTAAAAAAACTTTTTATAGTTTATTTATTTTTGAGACAGAGACAGAACATGAATGGGCGAGGGGCAGAGAGAGAGGGAGAGGAAAACTCTGAAGCAGGCTCCAGGCTCTGAGTGGTCAGCCCAGAACCTGACACGGGGCTCGAATCCACGAACCGTGAGATCACGACCTGAGCCAAAGTTAGACGCTTAACGGACTGAGCCACCCAGGGCCCCTATTCCATTCTTCTCTTAAACGGACATTTTGTAGTTTTTCTATTCGGGGCTCTAAGGAGCAAAGCTGCTATGAATATTCTAATCTGTGTCTTTTGGAGAAGATGTGGGCTCATGTCCTTTGGGTGTTTCCCTAGAAGTGGACGGTCTGGGTCATAGTGCGTGTGCTCAGCTCGGTGTGCACTGTCAGAGGACATTCCATGCGGTACCACGTCGCACTCTAACCAGCGCTGGATGAAAGTTCAGTTGCTCTGTGTCCTCACCAATACTTGGCATTTTCTGCCTTTTTCTTGGCAGTCATTCTAGTGGGTGTGCTCTGTTTTAATTTCACCGTGGTTTTCATTTGCGTATCCGGAGGATCACGAAGCCGGCACCGTCTCTCGTGCCTCGTGCCCGTGTGGGTCTCCTCCTTTGTGAACTGCCTGTTCTAGCATGTTACCCTTTGCACTGTGGAGACGCCTGCCTTTTTCCTATTGCTCCGTGAGTGTTTCTTATACAGTTGGCATACACGTTATTCTTCAGACGTATGTCAACTATCTTCTCCTGGGGAGTTTTGGGGAGCAGTTCAGAGAGGATTTCTGGCTAGTTGTGGGTTGTGTGGTTGACTTGGAAGAATCGAGAAGGAAGAGAAGTTTAACAAGAATTACCCTGGATAGTGGCTCTTCTCCAATGGCCCTTCAAGGGCACAATTAAAGAACAGACAATTTCTTTCAATGCCTCGTTCAGTTTGAGACTGGGCCACATGGGGCCCTGTGCAATATTCTGATCTTGACATGAGGGCACAGAGAGATTTCCATAGTGTTGGGTTTATGGAGTGTCTTGGGAAATGTAATCTAGGAGGGTTGGAAGCACTTCCAAGAAATTCGTATATGTCCCGGCATGAACTCTGGTGCCTGTTTCCACACCCTGAGGGGAGAGGCCATCCCTGAGAAGATGGGGGTCCTCATATGTCACAGAGGGAGAAACGCTTCTCCAGAAGGTACACTTGAGAAGAATAAAATGTGTAGTATTTGAACACCAGTGGCATCGGAAAGGTACACTTAATTCATAAATCAAGGCTGCGCAGCGGATGATATTTATGGCAATTCTTGCTATAGGAAATATTAAAATTTGTAAGAATTGTAAATGCTATAACACAAAATGCTATAGTCACTGGTCATAATTGATGACTTCCTCTTGGATGTATTGAATAAATTAATTTCATTGCTATACAGATGACATTAATATGCTCTTATAATTAATTTAGTTCTGGGGGCTGTTGTGAGTGCCAAGATTTCACTGGAAGGAGAAAATGGCCCCGGGAAAAAGGTGACACATGAAAAATAATTTTGAAATCAAATAAAGAATAACACTCTAATAAGAAACAGCAGGCTCAGCGGGGCCCTGTCATAAAAGAGAGCACACCCGGGAGTTGTCGGGAGGCGGATATTAAGGTCAGGACTGTGGGGGTGTTTCCAGCGTCCAATGTTGCTGAGTTTTCACTGGGATTTCTCACGTCCTGAGGCAGTGCTTTAAGAATGGCACCTGTGGAAAGCCTCCTTCTTCGGTGAGCAGCAGGGAGCGATCTTGAACCTGGAGCCTTCTGCCCACAGTCCTGGTCTCAGAAGCAGGATTCCAAGGGCTTCCGGGAAGGGGCCTCCAATGATGGAGGATGCCGATTTCTTTACCACTAAACACCCCAAAAATAGCATTTATGAGCCCTTTCTCTTTGCCAGGCACTGTGCTAAATTGTTTACGTTCTTGTATCAACAGGATTGTTTCTTTACTCCCCCCCCCTTTATTTAAGAGAAAGAGAGAGAGCATGAATAGGAGAGAGTAGCAGAGGGAGGAGAGAGAGAGAATATTAAGCAGGCTTCATGTTCAGTGTGGAGCCCAACTCGAGGCTTGATTCCACAACCCTGAGATCATGACCTGAGCTGAAATCAACAGTCAGACGCTCAACCAACTGAGCCACCCAGATGCCCCCCTGTTTCTTTCTTCTTGTAAAAAATAATTTTTAACTTATTACAAAATAATGCATGTGTTTTGGATATTCTTTAGAAAACAAAGTTCAACAAGTTCAGCCATGTTTTCACTCCTGGAGGAGTTTTTATTCTGTCCCTAGTTCTCTGTCCGGGGGGCCTTGGAAGCTGCAGCCCCTAGACTGGTGGGTGGTGGGCATGGGCCATTTCCCCGGAAGTTTTCCTCCTCCTTAAAAGGACCCCCAAAACCTGGGGGAGGTGGCTTGCCCGGAGAGAATCTGTTATACTGCGTCCCTGCCCCACCTATGCGCTTCAGTAAAGTACAGGACTTAGATACGGCCCGACTGAAAAAGTCCTATTTCCTGAAAAATCCCCCACAGCACGGTCAGTTCGGATGCAACTGTGGGAAAGAGAAACGATCCTTCTCTACCTCCGGACGGCAGGAGTCTAGGGCTCTGCACGCCCACAGCAAACGCTCAGAAGCCGATGTCGAACAACGGGCAAGATTAATTGGAAGAAAACATCCCCCGATGCAGTTTCCCCTGATTTACGTTTCGTCCATGCTGTCAACCGTGACGGAGTACCAGCCGCGCGCCAGGCCCCGGGAGGGTGCTGGGGGGCTGCGTGGAGCGGCTGTGTTGTGGTGTGTGTGTGTGTGTGTGCGTGCGCGTGCATGCATGTGGAGGGCGAGGCGGGCACGCAGAGCGAACAGGACACTGTCCTGTCCCCACAGGCCCTGCGCGCGGCATCTTTCCCCTGGCCTCCCTCCCCCCCTCCCCTTCTCTACTTCCTTCAGCTCCTGCCCCCCGGGACTGCCGGGCTCCTCACATGGGCTCCCAGCTCCCCGTCCACAGGGTTTTTGTTTGCTGGGCCTTTTGTCCAGAACACCTTCTCCTCCATCTCGTCCATCTCAGCCCTGCCCGTCAGGGGTGCGTGGGAGGCAACAGTCCTGAAAGCGTCACAGGCTCCATGTTCTCTACTCCCTGTCACTTCACGGCGACTTTGAAATGATTGCACCCGGTAGGCAGCCAGGCTGCTGTGAGTGTGGGGTGTTGTGTGGACATTATTATGGAGAAGACTGTCGTATCAGCGTCTAAGATGATGGAAAAGTATGTTTTCTGAAATTGCACATCAGGTAGTGAAGGGAAAATGAATCTAGAGAACAGATAAAAATCGTCTGCTGGGTGGGGGTCCAGAGAGGGGAGCTGGGCGGGGACACCCCTGGGGGGAGGTGGGATCCCACACCTGGGGGTGGCTGGCACAGCCCGTGGCTTTGGTTAGGCTCCTGGTTATGGCCTCACACGTGAGATTACCTGCAAAGGGGGAGGAAAGCCTCAAGTTTGCCACCTTGAGATGAGTCAGCCTGTTGGACAGCTTCTCCCCCAGAATCTGGCAGGGAGACACCCAGCCTTCTGCTCATCTGAGCAACCCAGAGAGCTGCACGGAGAAACCCGCTGTTTGTGGGCTCCTTGGTAGTGCTGGGCAGCTTGACCCCAGGTCAATGTGTTCTCTGGCCTCACGACTGTCTCCTTAGAGACGAGGGAGGAGGAGCTGCCTTTCCGAAGCCTGCATTTCCACTCTCAGTCTAGGTCCCTCCCTCCTGTTCTGGAACAAAAGGGTTAGAGAGTGTGGAGGGCAGCCTCCAAGATGGCTGCCCTCTGATATTCATGCTCCGTGCAGTTCTCTCCTTCCCTGGACTTACTGATTCTCCTCTAGCAGAAACGAGGAGATGTGACTTCCTGGATTACATTGTAAAAGACTGTGGCTTCTGCCTTGGTGTTTTGGATTTCTTTTCTCTCTCTCTCTCTCACTCTCCTCTCCCTAATCTTCAATCACAAGCTGCCATGTTGTAAGGACACTCAGATGGAGAGATCCTGTTATAGGCTGAATTGGATCTTCCCAAAATTCATATGTTGAAGTCCTAATCCTCAAGATCTCAGAATGTGACTGTATTTGGAAATAGAGCTTTTAAAGACGTAATTAAAATAAGTCCATTAGGGTGGGTCCTAATCCAATATGACTAGTGTCCTTATAAGAAGAGGAGATTAAGGGGTGCCTGGGTGGCTCAGTCAGTCAGTCAGGTGTCTGACTCTTGATCTTGACTCAGGTCGTGGTCTCATGGTTCATGGGACTGAACCCGCTTCAGGCTCTGTGCTGGGCATGGAGCCTGCTTGGAATTTTCTCTCCCTCTCTCTCTCTGCCCCTTCCTTGCTCTCTTGCTCTCTTCCTCTCTCTCAAAATATATAAATAAACATTAAAAAAAAAAGAAGAGATTAAGACACAGACATACACAGAGGACCATGTGAGGACACTGGAGAAAACAGTCATTTACAGGCTGAGCAGAGAGGCCTGAGGAGGAACAATCCTGTGGACAGCTTCATCTCAGACTTCCTGCCTCCAGAATCATCCGGAAGAAAATGCCCGTCATTGAAGCCCTCAGTCTGTGGGACCTGAGCTGACGAATACAGGCCTGTAACCATGGCAGTGAGCCTGGAGGCACGTTTCCTGAAGCCCGCTGGCAGCTGCGTGAGTGGGCTTGGAAGTGGACTTCTCAGGCACCTGGGGGGCTCAGTTGGTTGAGCGTCCGGCTTCGGCTCAGGTCATGATCTCACGGTTCATGGGTTCACGCCCTGCATCGGGCTCTGTGCTGACAGCTCAGAGCCTGGAGCCTGCTTCTGATTCTGTGTCCCTCTCTCTGCCCCTCTGCTTCTCACACTGTGTCTCTTTGTCTCTTGAAAATAAATAAACAGTAAAAAAAAGTTTTAAAGAAGAAGTGGATTTCTCAGCTCCAGTTGAGCCTTTGGCTGAGAGCTTTGCTACTGCCTCATGGGAAACCCTGACCCGGAGAGAGGCACGAGCGAAGCCACATCTGGATTCTTAAGCTACATGACATTTCGTCTACACTGCGAGATAGTAACTATTGGCTGTTTGAAGTTGTTAAGTTGTGGGGTAATTTGTTAGACAGCAATAGAGATTAATATGCCTCCATATCCTTCATGCCTAAAGTGACCATATATATTTTTTTCTTTCTGAAAAATATTTTACTTTTAGGTAATCTTTATTCCCAGTGTGGGGCCTGAACTCACAATCCAAGAGTCACAAAGCTCCAACAACGGAGGTGGACAGGTGACCCTAGAATGACCATATATTTTATGCTTTTGGGAGTGAAAGAAGATGCTAAAACAATTAAAATTTTGTATATTTTGAAAATACTTATTTCTTGGGGTGCTTGGGTGGCTCAGTTGGCTAAACGCTTGACTCGATTTCAGATTAGGTCATGCTCTCAAGTTTCAGTGTCAAGCTCTGTGCTGATGCCTGGGAAGGATTCTCTTTCTCTCTCTCTTTCTCTGCCCTTCCCATCCATGTTCTCTCTCTCTCTTTTTTTTTTGGGTGGATGATGTGTTTTTATTTTTTTTAAAGTTTATTTTCAAATTGGATTCCATATAACACCCAGTGCTTCTCTTTCTCTCTCTTAAAATAAATAAATAAAATTAAAAAAAGAAAATATTTATTTATTGACTGACAGATGATTAATTTTATTATATTGGTGCTATAAATGGTTCTATTAAAAACAATTTTTAATAATATTCTTTTTAAAACAATATTTTCATGTACTGCAGAGTAAAATTGTATTATATTATCTGAATATAACAACGAAAACAGAATAGTGTACTTGAATCGAATCAGTTTCTTAAGCCATGTCTGTCTTTTTTTGTGTGTTTATTTATTTATTTTGAGAGAGAGAGAAAGAGAGTGTGTGTGAGCAGGGGAAAGGCAGAGAGAGGGAGAGAGAGAATCCCAAGCAGGCCCTGAGCTTTCCGCGTGGAGCTGGACCCAGGGCTCAAGTCCATGAACTGTGAGATCATGACCTGAGCCGAAATCAAGATTCAGCTTAATTGACTGAGCCACCCAGGTGCCCCCATGTCTTTTTTTTTTTTTAATTAAGTTTTAAATTTTAGTTCCAGTATGGTTAACATACAGCATTATGTTAGTGTCAGGTGTACAATATAGGGATTCACAATTCTATACATTTGTCTGTGCTCATCATGGTACGTGTGCTTTAATCCCCTTCACCTGTTTCACACCCCTT
>PJEM01007141.1:0-65191 GCA_004023845.1 Helogale parvula | reverse complement strand
CATATACACCACATTTTCTTTATCCATTCATCAGTCCATGGTCACTTGGGTTGCTTCCATAATTTGGCTACTGTAAGCCATGTCTGTCTTTGATACGCTGTCAGGGGTATTTTTTCCCTCAATATGGTCTCAGAATTATTACTATTTTTTTTCACAAAATTCCCCATAATCTTCAAAGTAACATTTTTTGGTTAGTAAATTTGAAATTATTGACACGTTCAATGGACTCTTCATTGTATGCTGTACTATTCTTAATTGGAAAAATATTCTGTCTGCAGGTGTTTTGAGATACCTAGTCAGCTCAGGACAAATAAAGGAGACACTCAATGTTAATTTATGGGCATTAAAAAGCAAAAATCGTTCAGCTCTCAAATTTTACCAGGGACTGTTTTTTTTACCTCCTTTCAGAGTACCTTTTTTCAACAAGTATTTTCATTAAACTAAATTCATCAAAAAATTGTTTTTATGATTCTCTTGAATGCTTCACTAAACTTAGCTGCAAAATTATGGCCCTTTTCAGACTCTTCTGAGACACGGTGTAATTTTTTCTAATTAAAAATAGGGGCTCCATCAAAAGATTCTTTTTACAAGACAAGATATTCTGAAGTGCCCTTACAGAATTTCAATATTGAGCTCTCATTAATTAATGTGTCCCATTTCTCCTTTATTTTTTAGGGATAAATTCCAATGTGTTTTCACTCATAAACCTTGTTTTCAATTAGTGCAGTTCTTTCAAAGCCTCAAAGACTGAAAGTCTATGTGTTGAATAATTTGATCAAAGTGTTCCAATTTTTGAAAAACATGCATCCAAAATTAAGAGGACTCATTTATGAAAAGGTCAGTATCACCCATTTAGATTGACTTCCAAAGGTCCAAGTATTCTAAAATCTGAGAGAATGGCAGGCTCTCTCAGAGAGAGAAAGATTAAGCCAGGATGAAACACCTTCTTTGTTTGCTTTTCATTTTCATCAGCCTTGTCACAAAATGTTGACATCTACAGCTTTTGGTCAGATTGGTAGAACATCACACCTTACTTGGTTCCAGTTATGAGTTATACGTGCATCATTACCAATTCCAAGTAAATTTATGCTTCACAGGTTTCTTAATTTAGTAAGGATGTTGCTTTTATTTACCGTGACTCTGTGCTCCACCAGAAAATATATTTGTATTATCATCGTAAAGATACTGTTTCACTTCACTGTCAACATCACAACAGTGTCCATAACAGTCTCAGATGATGCACATTTAATCAAGAAAACTTCCAAAAGCTTTATTCTCAGTCTGTGAGATGGGTGAAAAAAAATGGAAACATTACTGTAATTAACTGATTTTCTATCTGAAGGATCTGATGACACCAAAACAAAACCTGTATTATTTTACTATTGTAGAGTTTTCTTTTCTTTAGAAAAAGTTCTTATTTATTTATTTATTTATTTTTAGTAATCTCTACGACCAACATGGGGCTGAAACACATGACCACAGATCAGGACTCGCACCCTCTTCCGACGGAGGCAGCCAGGTGCCCCTGTATAGTTTTTTTTTTTTTTTTAAGGGAGCCAACATATAAACAGTGATTGCTTCACTTTTTGTACATGAACATGAATGAGTTTCATTTTTAATGAGGATGCAGAAAATGCCAAAAGACTGTCTCTTTTGAGAAAATTCTAAGTAAACACTGGATATATGAAAAAAGAAAACACTGGATAAAAAATATATATAATTGTTAAATGTTTTACTTATTTTTTAGAGAGAGAGAGAGAGACAGCGTGAGCAGGGAAGGGTCAGAGAGAGAGGAAGACACAGAATTCGAAGACAGGCTCCAGGCTCTGAGCTAGTTGTCAGCACAGAGCCTGATGTGGGGCTTGAACCCATGAACTGTGAGATCATGACCTGAGCCAAAGTTGGACGCTCAACCGAATGAGCCACCCAGGCGCCCCCCAAATTATATAATTAAAAAAAGCTATTGAAGAGCTATGGGTGTAAACAAGTTTATATACCAGTGAGAGAGACTAGGTCTTTCTAGCTAAGCACTGACTGATGGCTGATTTTACACCTGAGAGATGTTAGCTAGCTAGCATATGGGTGGGCAGAAGAGTGAGTTTGCCATAGATAAAGATATTTTGCTTGAATAAAAGAAGCCAAACGTTTTATTACTGTGTGGGCTGGCACAAGGGACTGGAATTTTGAAGAGCTCCAAAACAAAACTAATTTTTGTCTGCTAATAAGCTGAGTAAGCTATACGGCTTAAGGCGTGGCTAGAAAGCAGAGAGATCTCACAGTAGCAGGATGCCTGGTCCCAAAGCTGTGCGGGAAGAGGAGACCTGATTTCAGTCACAAACATTCTGAAGACAGAGGTAAACTGAAATGAATTCAACTTGCAGTTCAGCTCCAACCCATCTCAATTCCTAAATGGGTCAAAGGGATCAACTCTTTAGCCTAGCTGCTTGATAGAGGAAAGTACACGAGTTATCTGCCCTCATCTCTTTAATATGTAATGTCCAGATTTAAATTCAAAAGAAATAGGGCATGTAAAGGAGCAGGAAAATGAGCCTCATAATTAAGAGAAAAAATATTTAGCAGAAGCAGGCCCACAAATGATCCAGATGTTGAGATTAACAGACAAGACCTTTAAAATACCTAATATATAGGGCACTTGAGTGGCTAAGTTGGTTAAGTGTCTGATTCTTGATTTTGGCCCAGGTCATGATCTCATAGTCCTGAGATTAAGCCCCACATGGGCTCTGTTCTGGCAGCTTGGGATTCTCTCTTTCCTTCTCTCTTTCTCTACCCTTTTCCGTGCTCACTCTCTCTCAAAATAAATAAAAATAAACTAAAAAAAGCACCTAATATAAATTTGTTTTAAAAATTAGGGAAAAATGGGAAGTATGGTTGCAAATATAGAGAATTTTATTTAATTGTTATTTATTTGTTTTTAAAGTTTATTTATTTATTTTGAGAGAGAGAGAGAGCACAAGATGGGGAGGAATGGGGGGGGGGGGAAGAGAGAAGAAGAATCCTAAGCAGGCTCTACACTGTCAGTGCAGAGCCCAATGTGGGGCTAGAACTCACGAACCGTGAGATCATGACCTGAAACTAAAGTTGGATACTTAACCAACTGAGCCTCCCAGGTGGCCCAGAAAGATGAAGACTTTTATCCGGGAAGCAGAAACTCTAAAGTAAAATCAAATGAAGATTTCAGAATTGAAAAAGAAGAACCCAAAGTGTGAAATGAAGAATTAATTACGTCAAGTTAATAGACTAGACAGAACAGAATAAAGAATTAATGTGTTCAGGGAGAGTCAGCAGAAATTATTCCAACTAAAATGCAGAGAGTAAAAAGAATAAACAAAAGAGAACAGATTTTTTTTTAGAAGCTATGTTATTTGGTGCACATATTTCATATATACTTAACCTATTGTCTTGCATGTTACCTACCAACCCCCCGACTGGGTGGTCTGCCTGGCAGCTTTGTGTCTCTCACTGGCCATGGCACAGATCACAGCACACCTGGCTGGTATACTGAACGGCCAGAAAGCAGAAGAATCACAAACTTCTTCCACCACCTGAGGTTGGAAGGCAGTTCCTAGCTGCTCATGTTCCTGTGGGCTTTGTTTCATGAGCAAGGGACCTATTGTTGAATGGAGGGTGTTAGTGATTGGGAGATATGGTCACCCTATTGATGGCCCTTGACCCATGGCCTCCAGAAACTCTTTCTGATTCCTAATATGTAATAGTATGCTAGAGCTACAATGATGATGACACGGTGGGTGGCTTAAACAATAGAAATGTATTTTCTCACAGTTCTGGAGTCTGTTTCAAGATCAAGATGCTAGCTGGTTGGTTTCTTCTGAGGTCCCTGGCTGGTAGGTCATCTTCTCCCTGTGTCTTCACATGGTCTTCCCTCTTATGTGTCCGTGTCCAAATTTCCTCTTCTTATCAGGAGACCAGTCAGATTGGATTAGGGCCCACTCTAGTGATCTCACTTTAACTTGATTACCCCTTTCAATGCCCTGTCTCCAAATACATCATATTCTGAGATTCTGAGGGTTAGGACTTGCATATATGAATTTTGAGAGGACTGTTTGTTGGTCCCATAATACCCTGTACTGAAGTAACCTTTTCTTCTTCTGTACCTTTATCTGTACTTTCCCTATGATACTGACCATTATTCTACTTTGTCTTCTGGACATTTCTGTATGTGACTAATCTCTTTTAGGCTCTGAGGGCAAGGTGACTCTTTAGTTCATCTTTTATCTACATATCACCTAACACACTGTTCAGATATTACATTTATTTTAGGGAGGGAGATTGGGAGGACAAAAATACATCCTCCCCATACCTCTATCCATTCAAAAAATTTTGTTCATTGAATTAATATTTCCTTTCTACTGGTTACCTTTGTAACTTTATTTTTTTAAGTTTATTTATTTAAGAGAGAGAGAGTGAGCAGGGGAGGGGCAGAGAGGTAGAGAGAGGATCCTAAGAAGGCTCAACATGGGGCTCAATGATCTCATGACTGTGAGATCATGACCTGAGTTGAAGTCAAGAGTCAGATGCTTAACCAAATGAGCTACCAAGGTGCCTCACCTTTTTAACTTTAAGTACTATCCATGTACCTCTGCTTTTTCCCCCATTGCCTTTATACAGATTTTTCAACTGTCACCTATATAAGGGATAGTATTACTGCTCTTATAATTTCTTTACATCTTCTCTCTTTATCCCATCCCTTTTCAAGTTTCTGTCAACCACATCATAATTTCTACATTAATGTTTATAACATGTACATTCCATTCTTAAATATAATTGAAGTTTTCTATATAGATTAGTTATTAAAGAAGAAAAAGAATAAATACTAGGAGAATATTTTAAGAGTCTGACCAAAAAGAATTTTCTTTTGTATTATTCCACTGATTGCTCTAACTTTGCTACATTTTAGTTTCCTTATAACTGACCATGACTTATTATTTTTTCTTTCCTGGAGTTTCTAATTGCCTTGTTTTTTCTTTTTAACAAAGAACTATACACCTCTATTCTATCTTTAAGGCTATCTGTCATTCAGCCTTACTCTTTGTTAAAGAACATGTTTTCTTCTTGAAGATTTTTTTTCTTCTCAGAGTTTTCTATCTGCAGTTACAATTTAGACAAATTATTTTAGTTTTGCTGCCCAGATGGGACCCTGGACTTTTTCTTTGGATTCTGGGGATACTTACTCTTATTTTAGAGTTGCATTGTCATTTTTTTAACCTGGATTTCTTTTTTATTTTACTAGAAAATATCCTGGGAGAATGTTTTTTTAAGATGAATATTTGGGAATATTTTTAAGATGAATATTTCCTAGGTATTTTTATACCTGAAATTGCTTATTTTGTCCTTACACCAATTTAATAGTTTTTTTTTTCAGAAGAAAAGATAGAATTGTAAGTTTAGAATTTTATGCCTTAAATGAAAACTTTGGAGAATTGCTCCAACACTACTTTTCTAGTTTTCAGTGTGGCTGGTGAGAAGTCACATGTCAATGTGATTATAATTCCTTTACAGATAATCTGTTTTTTCTGTATAGAAGTTCTTAGAATCATGTCCTTACACTTAGAATTCCAGTTACAGGAGAATGTGTCTAGGGTTGGGTCTTTTTTCACTCTCTCTCTCTCTCTTTTTTTTTTTGTATGTGGCAGGTCCTATCAGCCTGAACATTTATCTATTCCTTCAGTACTTTGGGATGTTATTCTATCATTCTTTTCTATATTTTACTTGTTTCTAGGATTCTTAGCAAATGGTTACAGAGCTTCTTAGATTAACTATGTATGTTTTATATTTTCCCTTATATTTTCCTCTTTTTGATATACATTCTGAGAGATTTCCTGAGCTTTAACTTTCTCCTATGGAATTTTATTTTAGCAATAAGAATGAGTCTAAGAACTCATTCTTGTTCTCTAATTCCTGCATTTTAAACATAACCGGTTCTCTTTTAAGGAATTCCACGAAGGCACTAATTTTTTGAGAATTCCTTTCTGTTCTTTGAATTTTGTTGGTTTGTTCATCCTGGTTCTTGTCTTCTATGCTATTGGTACTCTCTGGTGCCTGTATGGTTGTCCGTATTTAGGAAGGAAAATGAGGGTGATGCCCATGTGTAGCTAGTGAGATTCCTTAGGGCAGGTGCATTTTACCAGAATTTCTGCTTAGACAGTGAGTCCCATCAACCTGAATATTTACATATTCCTCTAGCACTTGGGAATGTTAACCTATTATACATATAATTTCTACATTTTTTCCATATATACATAGAAATTATGTGACTAATAGATTAATATTCCTAAGTGCTAAAGGAATATTATGCATATACATATATTTTTTTCCTCCTAGAATTCCCAGTAAACGCTAGTATTTTTCCCAGAAAATGCTAGAGTGGGAATGGTCCCGAGAGCTCCTGCTTTGTTGATTGGCTGCTTTCACAGGAGTTTGAATAGGCTACGAGCAGTCAGGCCAGGGGGCCCCAACATGCCAAGCACTCACACCCCCCCACTGCCCTCTGATGTAAGGGGGGTACACCATCACCCGATGAGGGGCTGGGGCATAGGTCTGAGCTAGAATTGGGACCCTTGTGATTCTGAAGCCCAGACTACAGCATCGTGAGGGAGAAGAACGTGGAGGCTTGGGAATGTGGGGACAGGAGGATGGACAAGACTTATGAGCCGGACAGAGAGGGAGGCATTCAGTGGGCAGAAGGACCATCAGAGACTGAGACGTGTGTGCTGAGGTCTGGGAGAGCTGGGCTGGGGCAGGGAGATGCCCCCGCACATGTGGAGACTGAGGGGAGGCATGGCGAGGGTCCAGGGAAAATCAGCCTCGAGAAAGGTGGGAGGGAGGAGCGGAATCTGAGCACTGCCCCCGTGGGGGCTGGAGAGGAAAAAGAGAGCAGAGGGGTGTGGGTCTCTCTTGTTCGTTCATTCATTCATTCATTCATTCATTCATTCATCATGCTGACTGAATGTCTGATGTCTCAGTCTGGGACGGACTCTGAAGGCACTGGAGGTGAACAGGCTGGACTCTGTCACTCAGGGCTGCCCCTTTCTTTGTAACAGTGGCCCACAAGATGCCCTCGGTGTGTGTGTGTGTGTGTGTGTGTGTGTGTGTGTGTGTGTGTATTTAGAGAGAGAGACAGAGAGAAAGTGGAGCTCATCCGGGGCTCGTGTTCACCTGAAGCAGGGCTCTAGCTCACCAGACGCAGGGTTCGAACTCACCACCTGTGAGATCATGACCTGAACTGAAGTCAGATGCTTAACCACTGAGCCACCCAGATGCCCTGTGTGTGTGTGTGTGTGTGTGTGTGTGTGTGTGTGTATTTACATTTATTTTTACTTATTTTTGAGAGAGAGAGAGAATGTGCATGTGACAGAGAGGAGCAGAGAGTGAGAGAGAAAAAGAGACAGAGAATCCCAAGCAGGCTCCATGCTGTCAGTGCAGAGCCTGACTCAGGGCTTTGATCTCACAAACTTTGGGATCATGACCTCAGTCGAGATGGAGAGTCTGACGCTTAACCGCTGAGCCGCGCAGGAGCCCTGCCCTCTGTGTTTGAAGAGAACAGCCGTCGCCCAGCTTCCCCCGAAGTGAAGGGAATGGGGCCCTGTCACATGGTGAGCTCATTTCTTCCTGGCACTTACGTCTGAGTTGGAGCATGAACTTAGGCATTGCCCAGACTCGGGCGTGACCTCAGCTCTGCTGAGTGACCTCAGGCAAGTTGCTTCACCGCTCCGAGCCTCAGCTTCCTCTTGTATAAACCTGGGAGGACA
The DNA here is from genome assembly GCA_004023845.1 of Helogale parvula. Lineage (NCBI taxonomy): Eukaryota > Metazoa > Chordata > Mammalia > Carnivora > Herpestidae > Helogale > Helogale parvula. The sequence goes on along the minus strand of PJEM01007141.1, from coordinate 57,404 downwards.
GCAATCTTTGTTACCTAACTTTTCTAAAGCGGCGGGTGTCTCCACATTAAGTAGGATTGGGACACCCCCCTCGCACCAAGCCGTGGCCACTGTCCCTCCCAGTTTACAGTTGAGGAGGTGCACCACGGGTTAGGTGGCTCCCCTTCGTGTCACTGATGGACCCAGGTCCCTTGGTTGTGGGCGGAGAAACTGGGACCCCCTGGACCTCAGTCGGGTGCTCCTTTGGTCTTGCTGGGTGAGCTGGACAGACTCCCTGAGCTGTGTGACCCGAGTCCCTCCCCGTTCCTGTGCCCACAGGCCCCGTCTGCTTCCTTGTGAGAAGTGACGGGAGTGTGAAATCACACTCTGGGGCAGGAGTGTGACAGTTGCCAGCACCTTTAGCAGGCACAGGGAAAGGCTGAGCTCTGATGGGTGGGGACCGGCTTGTTCCCAGGAAACGGTGACCAAGGAAAGAACAGCTGAGTGGAAAAGCTGTCAATTGGAATTCTCCGCTATTCTCAGATAAACCTTTTTTCTTTTTCCGGGCTAAATAAATTGATACATAAAAAGCTGTCACCGAAGACACCCATTGTTGACTGCCAGGTTCAAGATCTGCAGACACGGCCGGCTGGTGGTACCAGTGCACTTGGCAAAATCCAGCATCTGTGGGCAGAAGCTCTGAGCAGCTCAGCTGGCTTTGACATCGGGGCCCAGTGGGCTGGACGCCAGAAGGAGGTGTCCGTTTTACACACACACACACACACACACACACACACACACACACACACACGGCACCCAGCTTGCCGGCTCAAGCGAGCATAGTTCTGACCCTGGGAAGAAATAGATTTGGTGTCATTCACTCTCATCAGACATCAGATCAGCGCCCCGCGGTCCCTGCCCGGTGCTCTCTCTCCCGGGAGCTCAGAGCACCTGCAGGACCTCGCCCGCGGGCGGTCCTCCCCCAGCCCCTGGGGAGGCAAGCCGGGAGCACGTTGTGCCCACTTCACAGCAAAGGCAGGGCTCAGAAGGGCCCCGGCTTGACTTTGCGTTCTCCTGCTGCCTTCCTGAAATTTTAAGGACCTGCTCTTTGAACTTGTGTTTTGCAAGTGAGATGGGATGGGGCACGGAGCGAGCGGAGCGGAGGAGGCCCGTGGCTCCTGTGTCTGGGGTTTCGTGCGGCCTCGCCTGTGCACAGCGTTCTCGAAGGCCCTGGGGGCGCAGAACTTCCCGGGTGTCCGGTGCACACGGGCTCTGCGAACCTCCAAGTGAGTACCAGCCGGGCGTGTTGGGGCAAGGACGGGGTGAGCCAGCGCACTGACACCCGGAAAGGGCACACTTGCCATTGCAACCAGAACTTGCTGTGAATGCAGGGAGAAGGCAGCGGTGGTTCCGGGACATGAATGGTTAAGGAGCGCTAGACAGCTCCAGTTTCTTCAGGTTGGTATTAGTGCGAAAATGCGGGCGCAGAAGGAAGGGGAGATGGGCCCTCCGATTCTTTTTCCTTCCCTCTGTCCTCACTCGGCGGGAGGGCGAAGGCACGGCGTGTGGGCAGAATGTCAAGGAGTGACAGAAACGGTTAAGTTTCTGCAGGGTTTCTACTGTTCTGGAAAGGACGAAAATACTTTTGCGTACAAACTGCAAGATAGAAAGTGTGTGATTTCGATGATTCCACATTCGAGTTAAATGGTCTTATATTTGCATTTAAAACTGTCATTTTGCAATATAATGATGGATGGTGCAGTTAGAACGGCATTAAATAGCAAATAAGATCGGCATGAAAGTGGGGGAAAAAAGTGAGTTTGGTATTTTAGTAATTTTAATGGCGCTTTCATCCTGGTTTTCGCACAAACACCCCCCATTTTCATGTTGAACAAGGGGCCTTGGGATTATGAAGACAGCTGCGTGGGGGATGGAGACGGAGAGGAGGGGGGCCCATCAAGGTCTCAGAGATGTTCAGGGGCGAGCCTGTCTCTGATGGAGTCTGGGGGGGGCGGGAGCCGCCATGATGATGATGATGAAGATGATGGTGATACACCCCCATTATTGGGCCAAGCATGATGTATGCAGTGGTCCATTCATCTCCACGGCGATCCGAGAGGGGCAATTATTTAACACCCTGCAGAGGCAGAGACCTTGGAAAGGTAGTGTGGACTGCCCGCGTCCCTTGCTGGCAAGTGGCACAGCCACACACCCTGGACCGTCAGACATTATAATGTCACCAACATCCCCGTCAACTTTCTAGAGCATCCATTTGCCAGATGCATCAATCTACCAGAGGGTAACTAATTTAAAACAGCATTTTATTAAAACAAACTAAGATATTATGAATTAAACATAATGTCTGCAGGAAGCCGGGAGATCAAACAAGAGATACTGCAGAAATTTCACATTTTCAGAGAGTTGCTCTGAGTTACTATTCCCAGGAGCCCAGATTGAAGTTTGCCCTCCTCTGCCTGGGGGTCCCCCCGAATCAGGGGGGGGCCGGTAATGACCACTAACTCCTGCCCAGCACTCCAGAGCCTGCAGAGAGAGGGCACAGTTTTCTTTCACTGCACCCAATGGATAAGCCGCATGAACTATCTTAATCCACATTCCACAGGCAAGAGAAGGCAGACCCTCCGATCACAGCCAGCCACGCTCGGCCCAGAAGGAACCCACACCTTCTGACATGCTCCCAACCCTTTCCTCCACTTTCTCCTTTCTGGATCTCTACCCTGCAAGGCCACACGGCTGCCCCGGGGGACAGGCACGGTTGGTCCTGGCTTCTTTAGGAAAGTTGCGATTTGCTGGACAGCCACATCCCAGACTAGGGACGAAGACTGCTTTTGTCCCAATGGCAGAACAGGAGAAGGTGGTCCTCTGGTCTTTGTTTAGGGACATTGCCACGTGATGGCATGCGGGTTGGTGGAGGATGCCAGAGTGCCTCTCTTTGCCAAGGGAATGTTCTGCCTTCTTCTCTCTTATCTGTAACTAGGACTCATGTGTGCATTTGGGAAGGAGTCTTTTTTTAAACAATTATTTAAATGTTTATTAATTTTTGAGAGAGTCAGAGTGTGAGCAGGGGAAGGAGCAGAGAGAGAGAGGGAGACACAGAATCTGAAGCAGGCTTCAGGCTCCAGGCTCCGAGCTGTCAGCACAGAGCCCAACTCAACGCCCCAACTCGTGAACCACGAGATCATGACTGGAGTCGAAGTCGGATGCTTAACGGACTGAGCCCCCCGAGCGCCCGAGCACCCGAGCACCCCACGGGAAGGAGTCTTGTGAACAACCAGGGCTGGAGCTGACCCAGCCTTCATCTTCTGACCTGGCATCCTGTTCCTGTCCCCTGTCCCCACCTGCTCTGCAGGTGGCCTCAGGGGTATGGAGGAGAAGGCGGGGGCTGGAAGGTGCTTCTGGAAGGCCACTGTGGACTCTGGCTTCTCCTCTGGGGATTGGAGCAAGGAGCTCCTGGTTAGTGTTTGGTTGGCTCAGGTCACAGTGGGAAAAGGTCCCGTCATTCCACATGGGGCCTGAATTTGTCCTTCCGTCCAGCCTTGGTGGCTGCAGACTGAGGGGACCTGTGCTGGGCAGCTCTCCTCTCTGCCCCGTTCCCCTTGATCCACCTGCTCTCCTACTGGTTAGAATCAGTTGCAGTGGATTTCTGTGGGGTCTGCGTCAGCGGGAGGAGGGCTGTTTTCCAAGCCTCTGGGCTATGCCAGCTCACAAGCCATGACCACACTCTTGCTGGGACAAAAGTCAGCTCCTTAGTCTTATAAGAGGTGGCAGCTACTAAAAACCATGATCCTAGAAGGGTGAGGATAATGCTGGGAGCTAGTAACGAGTGCTCAGTGTAAGCCAGTCACTGTGACTGGTCCTTCATGGCATTGGCACATCGCAATGGGTTTAGGAGTTGTCCATCCCATTTTACAGGTGCAAAACCCAAGGCTTACCAAGGCCCCTGTGCTGCTGCCTGTCAAACCCTGAGCCCGCCTTCCGCGAAGTTCTGCAGGCATCATTCCATTGTCGTCTGCCAATGACCTTCTCCACAGGTCCTGTAGTGATGTTATCCTACAGGTGGGGGCCCTGGGGCTCAGAGAGGCTCAGTGATTTGCCCTAATTACACGGTGATGGACCAGAACCCTGATCGGTCTGACCCCGGAGCCATCGCTTTTTACCACTGGGCTGTATTTCCACAGCGGGTGGAGACTCTGGGGAAGGAATATCCTTGCAACTGAGGGACCGAATCAGCTTGGACCGCAACACAGGGGCGGGGCACTGGCCACGTTCCACCATCTGCCCTCGGCTGGTCATGGAGTAGAGATCACATTGCCACTGCTCAGCAAAGGCTGGGCCACCACATCATGGAGGCCAGTGTATGAGGCTGTTGTGGGCACTCCACAGCCTGTCCGTGTGTGGCCGGGGGCTGGCTGTGATCCTGTGACTTCCTGTTGAGTTGAAAAGCCACGTGTAGGGGCGCCTGGGTGGCTCAGTTGGTTAAGCATCTGACTTTGGCTCAGGTCATGATCTCACAGTCCATGGGTTCAAGCCCCGCATCGGGCTCTGTGCTGACAGCTTAGAGCCTGGAGAATGCTTCAGATTCTGTGTCTCCTTCTCTCTCTGCCTTCTCTAGCACACTCTTTGTCTCGCTCTCTCTCTCAAAAATAAAATAAAGACATAAAAAAAATTAAAAGAAAAGACACATCTGGGCTGCTCCCCAGGCCCTCCAAAAAAGCACACTAACCTAGGCAAGCTCACTTTTCCGTAACTGAGTTGCAACATGGTCACCCTTTCACCAAAGCTGACGTATGAGCATTTCCTTGTTCTAGAAATCCATCACACACATAGGAAATACGGCGATAGTCAGGAGCAGTCGGAGCCCTTTTGTTTCCAGGTCGGTTCATCGCTTCTTTCATCAAATGTCCTTGCTTGGGGGCTGGGGTCCTCAGGCCTGGCCTCAAGGATCTCACAGTCTGCCAGGGAGGTGGAGAAGAATTTTGGGCAGCTCTCAAGCTACGATTGCATTGATGGATTGACTTATTAACTCGTTCCATGAATACTTATTGAGGATCTATTATGTGCAGGAAATTGATTTTTAAATTATTCTTATTCTGCATTCCTTTATTGGTTTGAGAATTGTAAAGCGCCTCGTGATGTGTTCTATAAAAACCCACCAGACCTGTGACCTAGGTCACTTCTAGAAGAAAGATCATCTCCCACAAATCAAGGCTTAGACTGAGGGTGTGGACATGCTCCGTATGTGTTTAAGTGAGAGCTAGCACCATCCTGGTGTTTGTCACAACCCTGGCGTTGCGAGTTAGAGTCACCTGGGGGAGGGAGTTTAGAAAGGGTCCGTGCGGTTGCCAGGGCCTCACACCTACACATTCGGATCTGATGGGTTTGAGGTGGGGCCCTGAGGGAAAGGTATCCTTTGAAGAATCCCCAGGTGATTTTCATGTGGGGCCTCACTGTGAACCATTGGTCCATACGAGTAGTTCTTAGCCTTAACTGCACATTAGAATCTTCTGGAGAGTTCTAAAAGTTCTCATGCCTAGGCTGCACCCAGTCTGCTAAATCAGAGCATCAGGGGTAACACGAGGCCAGCCTATGGTAAAGCTCCCCAGATGATTCCAAAATGTAGCTGAGATTGAGAACCACTGGTCTGCTCTGATTTTATCATCATCCCAGAGATTGTGAGATTGGAGCTGGGTTTTGAAGGATGGATAGGAGTTTGCTAGGATGCTATAGAAGAAGACGAGGCATTTCCAGGTGGAGACACCGGTAAGTGCAAAGGCAGCAGAACGTGAATGATGTTCATCACCCAAAGAGGTCCAGTCACTTCTTGCCTGGACGCCTCAGGCCCAGCCAGAGCCCCAGAGCTGTCCCACTGGGGGACAGCGTGCCTTCCTCCGGACCTGTGTGCCCTCCCTGCTGCTGCTCTGGTCACACTGCATCTCGGATCCTCCACTCTCCTTGTTGGTGACGGACGGCCTGGAGGGCAAGGCTGGAGGTGGGGAGACCAAGGAAAGCATTTGTTTCAAAAGCCCAGATGAGAGTCAGGGAGGCTCTGGACCATGGTGGCGGCCAGTGGGTGAAGGAGAACATTCTGGAGTCACTTCTGAGAAGATGGGTCGATTTGAAATGGCTCTGCAAATTCCATTAGCAATAATCACGCCTCAGATAAACCTCATTGGCTATGATGCCGCCACTGCACAAAGCTTGCAAATTCTATAATATACTTCCCGTGAAGGGGTGGCATTGATGTCTCCTCCTCCTCAAGGTGTGGGGACCCCAGTAGTGACGACTTGTTGCAAACTGTCAAGGGACATGCAGAGCTCAAGGCACCCTCATCTAACATCGTTTGGGGAGGGACATGGATATTGGCCACCATGGAGCTCTCACACCCACTGACCACCTCCAGTCCGCAGCCCCCGGGCACCTCTCATACGCCAGGTCCGAAGTGAACTAGAAGCTTGGGGGCATCTCTCACTCCCCCTTCCTCCTCACCCCTGTATCTGGCTGGTCACCAAGTCTCAGGGTCCCTCTAGCCCACCGGCCAGCGCTGCGTGGCACATGCAACCATTTTACTTTGTCCACGGATTGGATTCTGCCGGCCGGGAGTCCAGGGGGGACGGCTCGCCTGCTCCACATTGTCTGGGGCCTCAGCTGTGAGGACTCACCTGAAGTTTAGATCCCTCGGGGAGGTATCTTCAGCCATATGTGTGGCAGGTGACGCAAAATCAGCTGCCCCTGTCGGATGGAACCCAACATGGATACAGGGCTCTTCCGTGGCCTGGGTTTTCCTCCAGCATGGCGGCCTTGGGGGAGTCAGAGTTTTCTAAATGGATGTCCAGGGCTCCAGGGGTGAGGGTCCTAAGAGAACCAGGACCTAGTCTCAGAGGTCATGCACTGTCACTTCCGTTGCTACCTGCTACCTGGAAGATTGGCCCAAATGCACATACAAGTGAGGCAGCAGCTCCTGCTGTGGCTGGTCCCTGTGGTCCCCGTGGTCCCTGTGGTCCCTGTGGTTCCCGTGGTCCCCATAGTTCTCCTGAATTCCGTAGTCCCTGTGGTTCCTGGGTGCCATGGTTCCCATGGTCCTCGTGGTTTCTGTGGTCCTGGTGGTTCCCGTGCTTCTCGTGCTTCCCATGGTTCCTATGGCCTCCATGGCCCCCATAGTTTCCGTGGTTCCCATGGTCCCTGTGGCCCCTGGGGTCCCTGTGGTTCCCATGGTCCCTGAGGTCCCTGTGATCAAGGCCCAACCAATCCCGGGGCTGGAGGGGCTTCCGGTGTGTGTAAGGGCCTTGGAGTTTGGGGAACCCCTCCAGGTAGAGAGACAGTTCAGAGCAGGGAGGGCCAGGTGGGGCTCGGTGCCGGGGGGACCAGGCCCAGTCACAGCCTCTCCAGGCAGCCTTTGGACCCAAGGGCACTTTGAAGAGGCCCAAAAACAGCCGTTAAATTGCTTAGCTTTCTTTTTGTTATCAAGTATTGTGACGGGTACAATCCTCACCTGACCCTACAGCTTACTTTGGAGGGTGGCTGGGGATAGAGTGGGGGTCAAGGAGGGGGCCGGTGTCCATGTGGACTGATGGCTGCAGAACTAGATGCAGCTGGCCACTGGCCACATCCAGCCGGCGGCCTCTAAGCCCTGCTTTGCCAATCAGGTGTGTAGGTGTGTGCATGGGTGCACCCGCGTGTGTCAGTACGCGTGTAGGTTTACGTGTCCGTCTGTGTGGCAGCGTGTCTGTGCACGTACGGATCTGAATCCGTGCCTGCACGTGTCCTGCACGTTGACATGTGTGACATTTGCATGCACGTGTGTCCGATTCTGAGCGTCGCTGTGTGTATATGTGTCTGTGGGTATCTGAGTGTGCGTGTGTGTGTGTGTGTGTGTGACTTCTCTGAACCCCCCAAGGTGTCCTGAGCAGCGGTGAGAGGCACTCTTGACCCGTTGCACTGAGCAGACGGGGGCTGGGCTCTGTGCTGCCTGCTTTGCATGATGATGGGCGACGGCCTCGGTGTGCACACCCCCATCCCCCCCCTCCCCCCCCCCGGTGTGCCAGCGCAGCTCCAGAGGAGCTCAGGGCCTCACCGGCCTTTCCTGATGTCTAAGGGGCTGATCTAGGCTGTTTGACTCCAGAGCCCAAGGCCTAACCATGCTAACCTGTGAATCCAGTAGTAGCCGGCCTCCCAGGAAGTACGACCTGGCGACCGATCCCGCCCAAAGAGCAGGACGTTGGACCCACATGCCAGCCCTGGAACCCTGCCTCAGCTGGCATCTGTGAGCAAAGCTTTCTGTCCCCACTTTAGGACCCTCCACATAGACGCCAGATCTCGGGGTCCCTTAACGGCGGACACACCCGGGCCAACAGAGCGAGATGGAGAGGCTAGCTAATTCTAAGATGTCACTTTGCTGCTGAGACATGGTGATTTAAAAGAATCAAAACAGGGATGCCTGGGTGGCTTAAGTGTCCAACTTCAGCTCAGGTCATGATCTTGCAGGTTGTGGGTTCAAGCCCCATGTCGGGCTCTGTGCTGACAGTTCAGAGCCTGGAGCCTCTTCAGATTCTGTGTCTCCCTCTCTCTATGCCTCTCCCCTGCTCATGCTCTGTTTCTCTCTGTTTCTCAATAATAAATAAATGTTAAAAAAAAAAAAGAATCAAAGAGAGCAGTTTATTTATTGCCCAAGTCATTTCAAATGGAATTAGTCACCTAAATCAAATTTGCTATGGCTTCTTCTCTAACTATCTCCAGAACAGGGAGTCTGCATTAACTCTGTGTACACGCGGAAAACTAGGCTTGGAGAGAAAGCGAGGTCCAGACAGGCCTCCGGGTCGTAAATTCAACCTGTTCACTTACGATGACCAAAATGCCGTGAATAGATTTCAGTACTTGATAGCCCCTCACCTTCGCTAGAGCTCTTCTAACGTGTAACGTGGGGGTCGATCCTCCAGTGGCTCCGGTTCAAGCTGCAGGAAAGGAAGCTGAGGCTCGGACATGAGGGGACCTGGCTGGGTCACACAGCCGAGGATGGAGGCCACTATCCGCCCAGGTCAGTCTGCCCCAAATCTAAAGCACACTCTCCAGTCGGATGATACCATTCATGATCATGCAGATCATTTCATGCAAGTATATTCCATTGCCGGGATCAAGAGTGGGAAGGGGGGTGCGTTTGGGCACCAAACCCCACCCTGATCTCCCCTCCCCCACCCCGTGCTACTGGGAGTATTGGGTGTGGAGGGGTAGGATTGCCAGATACAGAGAGGACGCCAGCCTACATCTGGATGTTCGGAGGGAGACAGACAGGTATGAGCGGAGGCTCGAGTGGGGAGCACAGGGGAGGGGGTGAGAAGGGGGCGAGGAGCAACCGGGTCCCAGAGGCCCCCATCCCAGCTATGCTAACGAGGGGACCCCTCCCATTATCTCCTGCCCCTGGCCTAACGTCCAGCCACTTCCATCCACGCCTCTCCTTAGCCCCCAAGACCACGGCCTCAGGGCACTTGCTCCTCCCGGGTCTCCCAACCACCTTCCGGCCCCGCCCACTCCGCAGCAGTGGCCCCGCCCCACCCAGGGCAGGGGATCTGGGTCCTGGTAGCACGGGAATTTTGCTTTCTGAAACCCAGCCCCCCGAGCCTATCCTCCAGGGACAGTAACTGTAAGCTGTGGCGTGTGCCCTTCATTCTCCTTCTCTGTTCCTGTCCATCTCTTGACAGATGTAGTTAGATCATCTTGAGTAAGATGTCTAATCCCTGGCCAATAAGCCCACGCCTGGAGTAGCAGAACCATCAATAATCATGAGATTTATTACATCAATTCCGGGGCTAGTGAAAAGAACAGTTGGCTTCTGGGGAAGCCCCAGCGGCTGGTGCCACAACTGAGGTCTGCCAGCCGAGAGGCAGGACTCCGTCCTCCCCCGCAACCCCCCCCCCCCCCAGGAGGCAGGCAGGCAGAGCGGGCCAGGATTGGCTGCCACATTTCTGAACATCTCAGGGGCTCCTCGTGTTCTTGCTGTCGGAATTTGACAAGTTCCAACTTGAAGCTGAAGTCTACAGTAAGTTCTTTGGAAGCAGACACGGGGTGGGGGAGGAGGTTGAGGGGGACATGTTTCAATCTCAAGATGGATTCTGAGCCTGCAGATATTTGGAAAGCTTCATTTTGTCTTTTTAGATTTTTTAATGTTTATTTATTTTAGAGAGACACAGAGCATAAGTGAAGGAGGGGCAGAGCAGCAGAGGGAGACACAGAATCCGAAGCAGGCTCCAGGCTCTGAGCTGTCAGCACGTACGTGGCCTGTCATGGGGCTTTAACCCACGAACTCTGAGATCATGACCTGAGCCTAAGTCGGATGCTTGACCCATGGAGCCACCCAGGTGCCCCCTTCATTTTGTCTTTTAACCCAGATTAAAGAGGAAAGCTGATTTCCATGGAGGGTATTTCACTCACTCACAAGCAGCCATTCACCCTTTGTTCATTGGGCAGTTATTTGCTGAATGCCTACTATGTGCCAGGCTCTGGGCCAGGCCAGGCCACAGAGCTGGGGACAGACTGGTATCGTCGCCTGGGAGGGCCCCGGCCCTGCCTCGGAGCATCACGGGAAAGACCACCACAGCCAGGGCCAGCTGGGTCCTTCATCTGGAGGAAATGACTCAGCCACGCACCACATCCAGCCCACAGGCTGAGTATCTTCTTTTCCTTCAGGAAGAGGTTGAGAAAGAGAGGTCAAGGGCCTGGATTCAACCCTCTGTCCCTGCCACTTCCTGGCGGGGTGGCCTTGGGCACAAGTTGCTGAACCTCAGCTTCGCCAGGAAAGCAGGACTGTCTTAGACCCTCGTGACGGTGTTGTGACATGCGTGGGCGCTCCTGCCACGCTGTCCCTGCCTGGAGCTGGGAGGTGGGGCCTGAAGCGGTGGCAGCATCGTGTGGCGCAGGGGACCAACGTCCTTGCGGTCAGAGGCTGGAGGAAGGAGCCCCTCCCGCTTCGGCCTGGTCTCGGTCAGCTGGGTGTCCCCGGGCCGGGAGGGGCAGGACAGAGGCCCTGGGGGTGGGGGGACGGGCGAGCAGTGCAGGAGGACACAGAGCTGGTGTCGCGCTCCGTCTGCTGCCTTGTTTGTTTATGTCAAGGAGCCATGACTCATGTGTGCAGGGATTTCTCCGTGAGCGTTTCCAGTTTGCAAACACCCCCTTGGCAGGGGGGCTGACCCTGGGCTCCAAGCTTCGGGCCGCTGGGCTCTGCTTGCGGTCATTTTCCAAATGGGCGGCCTTTACTCTCCTGCCTTGGGCTGCATTTTTCTGCCCGCTACAGAGTGGGGCTGAAGTGTGAGGGGACAGAGGCTGAGGTGTCCTCGAGATCCTGGTTGTAGGGGAAGCAGGATGGATGAACATGTGGGTCAGGAAGCTCAGAACCCTCCCCCTCGTTACCCAGACTGGGGTGACTCACTGACTGACCCCCGACCTCAGTCCCGGGGTGCCGCGCTCAGACCACAGCAGGGCCGTGTGGCCAGCGGGAAGAGAGCTTTGCCGTCTGATGAAATCCCTTGCATGGAGATTCCCATCATCCAAAGATAATATTTGAAAGGCTCCTAAGAAGTCCTGCAGGACAGAAACTTGTTCGACTTTATTTAAGCCAGGGATCGGCACATGTTTCTGTAAAGGAGCAGATAGTGAATGTTTGAGGCCGTGCAGGTGTCACGCATCTCTGATCCCTTCTGCGGTCGCGACAAAGCGGCCACAGCCAATACCTAAGTCCCTGTCCCAAAAGAGCTTTATTCACAGACGGGAGAGGGGCAGGATTTGGCCCGCGGGCTGCGGTTAGCTGGCCCCTGATTGAAACTAGAGTCTCCGTTCTCCCTCCTCACCCACGGAGTTTCTCGGAGGGCTAGGTAGGTGCCGGGAGCACCTCTGAGCTCAGCTGCCTGCTTTCACGTCAAAGTGGTTGAGTTTTACACATAGGACCCATTCTTTTTTTTTTTTTTTCCCGTTTTTAAATTTATTTTGGAGAGACAGAGAGAGAGAGAGCATGAGCAGGGGAGGGGAAGAGAGAGAGGGAGACACAGAATCTGAAGACTGCTCCAGGCTCTGAGCTGTCAACACAGAGCCCAGCGCGGGGCTCTAACCCACTAACCGTGAGATCATGACCTGAGCTGAAGCCGGAGGCTTAACCTACTGAGCCACCCAGGCGCCCCTCTAGGGCCCATTCTTTAAGCAACTGTGACATCCACAACGGGAATCATTCAAGGGCTGTTTCTGGGGCAGGGGACAAAGGGCAGGGTTCAATCAATCCCCCACTGCGGTGGCACCAAAAGCCCCGTTTACAACTCATTCAGCTGATGGGCTCCAGCCAGAGGATTCTTGACATGTTTGAATACTTGAAAGGGGAAATTTGCATTATTTTAAATTTGGCACAGGGGCACCTGGGAGGCTCAGTAGATTAGGAGTCCGACTTTGGCTCAGGTCATGATCTGCCGGTTCGTGAGTTTGAGTCCCACGTTGGGCTCTGTGCTGACAGCTCAGAGCCTGGAGCCTGTTTCAGGTTGTGTGTGTGTGTGTGTGTCTCTCTCTGTACCCCTCCCCAACTCTCTCTCTCTCTCAGGAATAAATAAGACATTATAAAAAACTTAAAAACATAAAGTGAAAGGATTTTTTTAAGTTAAAAAAAAGCTATTTATTTTGAGAAAGAGCAAGTGGGAGGGGGCAGACAGGGATGGAGAGAGAGAGAATCCCAAGCAGGCTCCCCGCTGTCAGCACTGAGCCCAAAAGATCTCACAGTGAGCTCATGACCCGAGCTGAAGTCAAGCATCAACTGCTTTGGTGACTGAGCCACCCAGGTGCCCCTGCCCATCATCTTTTACAAAATTAGCCTGATGCATTGAGAGCAGGTGTGACCCCTTACATTTTATGTGAATGGCCCTGGGTCTCCTGGGTCCCAGGGCCGGGAAGTGCAGGGCTCGGCCTGACCGTGGGCTGTGTGCTGGGCTCAGGGCTGTGTCACAGTGCTCCTGCCTCATGGGCTCCGCCGTCCCCTCTGCCCGTGCCCCGGTGCCACGTCCCGGAGCCTCTCAGGAGGCCTCCAGTGACTTCCTGCACAGACAGACCCTGCCCCTCATAATCCCCTCCCTCTTCAGTCCAACTCCCCGAATACAGAGCAAGGCCTGCCTTCCTCTGGGGGCCCGGGGCCAACGTCATTGCTGACAGGTCAGGGCTGACAATGGCTTCCTGTCCCACAACTGAAGTTGCATTAAAAAAAAATCAAGTTTATTTTATTATCAGAGTAATGCAAGATACAGAATTTAGTTTCCAATGTTCAAACAGCAGAAACACGTGTAAAATAGGAAGTACGGGTTCCCTACTTCCCAAGAGTCCCCATTTCGCTCCCCACGGAAAACCACGCCCAGTTTCCCGTGCCCTTGAAGAACTATTTCTAGTTCTGGCTAGAGGTCTGGCTCTAGGCCATCGCCCTGCACTTGTTCCCACGTGAACAGCTCCAGGAGGACTCTCAAATGGACACACACAGGTCTGCCTCATGGTTCACCTTTGCTTGTGTGTGTGTGTGTGTGTGTGTTAAGAACCTTTAAAAAATTGTGGCAAAAAACACATAACATAAAAATCACCATCTTGGGGCACCTGGGTGGCTCAGCTGGTTGAGCATCCGACTCTTGATTCTTGACTCGGGTCATGATCCCAGGGTTGTGGGACTGAGCGCCATGTCGGGCTCCGTGCTGAGCACAGAGCCTGCTTACGATCCTCTCTCCCTCTCCCTCTATCCCTCTCACCCACTTGCACACTTTTTCTCTCGAAAATAAATTAAAAACAGATTACCATCTTAACCATTTAAAAATTTTGATGTTTATTTATTTTTTAGAGACAGAGCATGAGCCGGAGAGGGGCAGAGAGAGAGGGAGACACAGAATCTGAAGCAGGCTCCAGGCTCTGAGCTGTCAGCACAGAGCCCGATGCAGGACTTGAACCCATGAACTGTGAGATCATGACCTGAGCCGAAGTCGGTGGCTTAACCAACTGAGTCCCCCAGGTGCCCTGCCATCTTAAACATTTTTAAGAGAACCAGTGGGTGGTCATCAGTACATGTTGTGCAACATTATCACCATCATCTCCGGAACTTTCTTGTCTTCCCTAAACAACTCCCCGTCCCTTCTTCCCTCACAACCACTGTCCTACTCTGTGTCCATGAATTGGAACCCTCTACGCACCTCACACAAGCCGAGGCAGAGGTGTTTGTCTCTTTGCAACTGGCTTGTATCGCTTTGCACGACGTCCTCACAGTTCATTCAGGCTGTAGCAGGTGCAGAACATCCTTCCTTTTGAGGCTGAGGAATAGCCCATGGCACGTCTACACACGTTTTGTTTATTCATTCACCCACCGATGAACCCTCGGGCTGATTGCTTCCACATATTAGCTAAGGTGTATAATGCAGCTTTGAACACGGACATACACCTATCTCTTTGCAAACTTGCTTTCAAATCATTTGGATATTTCCCAGAAGCAGGATTGCCGTATCTCTAGTAACTCCATTTTTAATTAAGGAAACGCCACACTGTTTTTCCCATCGGCTGCACTGTTCTGCATTCCCTCCAAGGGCATGCTCGGCCTTGAATTTTTCCATGTTCTTGCCGACACTTGTTATTTTCTGTTAAAATTTTTTTTTAATAGTAGCCATCCTGACGTGTGTGAGGTGGTATCTCATTGTGGTTTTGATCTGAATTTCCCTAATGGTTAACGATGTTCTGGGTGTTTTAAAATGCATAATTTTGACTATCTTCTTTTTTTTATGTTTATTTATTTTTGACAGAGCACAAGTGGGGAAGGGGCAGAGGGGGACAGAGGGTCTGAAGCAGGCTCTGTGCTGACAGCAGTGTGTACAATGTGGGGCTTGAACTCACAAGTTGCAGATTATGACTTGAGCCTAAGTTGGGCGCTCAACTGATTGAGCCACCGAAGTGCCCCTTGACTATTTTCAAACATACTCAATAGTAGAGAGAATAATTCAGTGAGCTCATGTGGTCATCTCTCAGATTCAATAATTAGTAAGATTTTTGCCCTGTTTGCTTTTGGTCTCCTGAAGGATTTCACAGCAGATCTCTCCTGGCACCATTTTTAAAAATGTTTATTTAGTTTTGAGAGACAGAGTGAGTGTGGGGGAGGGGCAGAGAGCTGGAGACACAGAATCTGAAGCAGGCTTCAGGCTCTGAGCTGACAGCACAGAGCCCAACGTGGGGCTTGAACTCATGACCAGAGCCGATGGCTGATGCTTACGAACAGAGCCACCCAGGCGCCCCTGACACCGTGTTTTAATAGCACTACATAGGGACACCAGGGTGGCTCCGTCCGTTAAGCATTTGTCTCTTGATTTTGGCTCAGGTCAAGATCTCATGGTTCACGGGGTTGAGTCCTGAGTTGGGGCTCTGCACTGAGCGTGGAGCCTGCTTGGGTCTCTCTCTCTCTCCTCTCTTTGTCTCTCCCCTGCTGTTGCTCACACTTCTCTCTCTCTCAATAAATAAATAAACTTAAAAAAATATCATTACGTAATCCAGTGGGCATTTCTAAAGCCCTGGATGATCACTATGTAGGTCCTAGAAGGGACTCCCCTTCTACAACTATGGCACTGTCATCTCAAACTTTTCCTTGGTATCCCCTAATCCCCAGTCTGTAAACAAATCTCCCTGATTGTTTAAAAAAACACATCAGTTCATTTACTTCAGGGGCCTTCCTGGGGCTCTGTGTCTGAGCCCAGAGACCCGGAACTGCACGCCTCTCCCGAGGGCAGACAGTGTAAGGTTGCGAGCAGGCTCATAAGGTCAGACACAGTCTAAAGCCTGGTCTGCTCTTGCCTGGCCAGGTGGTCTTGTCAAGTCGCTTATCCTTGCTGGGCCCCGGTTTGCTCACCTGGGTGTCCGCCGTGCGGGGTATGAAACCAGATGCTGTGTGCACAACCTCGATCACTGTGCCAGGCACACAGCGAGTGCTCAGGAAACCAGAGTCACTGCTGCCGTTACTGATGGTGATTTCCGGAAAGACTCGCTTGGCTGGTGGGTGGACAGGCGTCATGCAAGGCAGGTGGGAAGCAGCGCAGGGGGGCCCTGCACCTGCGTCCCGTCACCCAGGGGTACCCCGGCTCGGGGCCCGTTAGTCTCCTGCTCCGGCAGAAGCAAGCTCCCGTCCACAAGCCTGGCTGCATGGACTTAAATAAAATGATAAACTCTGCCAGTGGGAAGGGATGAGATTTCATTTGGAGCTCAAATACATGTTGTTAGAATTGGGCTTTTTTTTCTTTTTTTGCCATTTCCCTTCTCCTGATCTGATGGTTTTCTCCTTGGTGATTCAGTAAGTGGCTGCTTCAGATGATGACCGAGGCGGAGGCGGGAGAACAGAGCGGGAGGGATGAGCGTCGCCTGAAGTTGATTTATCCGAGTCGGGGTCATAGCCAACAATCTTTTAGGCTGTGGCGTGTTGAGACCCAAGGATACAGCAGTAGCTAGTTTAACCTGCACAATTTACAGATGGGGCCATGGAGGCTGGAAGAGAGAGAGGAGGAGGCTGCCCCGGGGGGTCCCGTCGGTTAGAGGACAGGAGCGGGCCGTGTCCCAGGTTGGTGTGGGGACTCTGCTCCTGCATGGGACTGGGCCGCGGGGGGTGGGGGGGGGGGGGGGGGGAGGCACCCAGGCAGCTGAGAGCGCCCTCTGCACCTCCCCCTGTAGACTGCCGCCTTCAACCCTGAGCCACGCGTGGTGTGCTGGCTCGGAGCATCCCGGGGACCTTGCGGGCAGGTTTGGCCTCCTCTGACAGCTGTATAAAGAGCGTCCATAAATGGGACATTACGTTCTTTGGCAGTCCTGTGTCGTCGATGCCCTCGAGCTCTGGCGCACCTTTTCCTTTTTAATCCCCCCAGATGTTCATCCAGAGGGAACCCCCGGCCGACTGGCTAAGAGATGTCAGGCAAACAAGTGGCTTTCGAGGCCTCTGGGACACGGGATGCGGCACAGCCCCAGGGTTCAGACCACAGGGTCTGACCGCCAGGGGCTCAATCCGGCCAACTGAGTTCCGTGGAGAAGTTGCTCCACCCCTCTCTGTGTCTCTGTTTCCCCCTTTGTAGAACAGGAATAATAATGGGACCGAGCTATAGGATTGTTGTAGGATCACCGCCCCCCTGCTGTCCACCAGCCCAGCACTCCCGGGGGTGAGCTCCCCCGAGGGAATTACTGCTTCTCCTGGACAGCAGGAGCCCAGGTTTGCCAGAAAGCACCTTCGAGCCCCAAGCGCTGCCCCAGGGCCTTCCACAGCCCACCAAGAGGGGCCAAGCCAGATGCAGGTCACCTGGAAGGGTCGTGCCTTCCATTAACAGGTCTGATTTCATCCAGTGATGTTCACGTCTCTTTAGCTGCTCTTACCAAGTCCTCGGCGATACAAAATTGTCTGGTAACTGAGCAACAGTCTCTTACAAAATGGACTTGAGCTTGCCTTTCAAAACCTCGAAGGCGTGAGAGCATCCAGGGGTGGGAGGCAGGGGCCGTCCAGGGTGTGAGCAGAGGTGCTGGCGGAGGGCACGGGAGGCCGCGGGGCCTGGGCTTTCATGGGGAGCCCTGCGGCCTCGCTCAGGCCCTGGCCTCCTTTCTGCAGCTGTAAAATGGGCTCAGAGTGCTTGCCTTTCTCCTGCGCCCTGGCGGGGCTGCTGTTGTGGGTGTCTTTGGGGTCAGCTTCCCTGCTGGTGGGCCTGACAGGAGCCAGGAGCCCAGAGACAGGGTTTCGGGGAGCTTGGACAGAGAGGGCGGTGAGGACTGCATAGCATTTCAAGGGCAAGTTCAGTTCAGCTTATTTGAAGATCATTCCCGAGGGAATTTGGGAACCTCCCTTCGGACTGGACTGGAGGCTAGAGGTTTGCAGGGAGAAGAGCATCTCCTCAGAGACCTGTATGGAAACCAGGTTCTCACTGGCCATGTGACCCCTGGCAAGCCCCTTCCTTTCTTCTTCTAGAAATGGGAAGAACATTGATGCCTGCCTGTCACCATTGTGGGAAGGTTTAATGGGGGATAATATAAACACAGACACCTCATGGTAAGTACTTTATTTTTTTAAATTAAAAAAATGTTTAATTTTGAGACCTAGATAGAACGCAAGTGGTGGAGGGTCAGAGAGAGGGAGATGCAGAATCTGAAGCAGGCTCCAGGCCCAGCGCGGGTCTCAAACTCATGAACTGCGA
Source organism: Helogale parvula (assembly GCA_004023845.1). Classification (NCBI taxonomy): domain Eukaryota; kingdom Metazoa; phylum Chordata; class Mammalia; order Carnivora; family Herpestidae; genus Helogale; species Helogale parvula. The sequence continues at coordinate 39,240 of PJEM01007141.1, read as the reverse complement.
GATCATGACCTGGGCTGAAGTCCGACACTTCACAGACTAGCCCCCCAGGCGCCCCACATGGCATGTACTTTAAAAATCTGCTTCTTTGGCTCCCATCCACCCTCCTCCTCCTCCTCTGAACAGCCAGGCCATGGGGGGTGGCATTTCCCAAGCCCCGCGCGCGCTGACAGGCCGAGACTGCGCCATTTGGGAGGAGATCTCCATGACCGGTCCGTGGTGGAGGTTGACCCTCGTCTCTTCATGCTGGACCTTCGGATGCTGTTTGTCGCCCTGAGACAGGGTCCCCCCCAGCACCCACCAGCCTGCAGGGGGTCGAGGTCCCCCGCTTGGGCCTGTGCCCCAGGGAATTTGGAAGCTCTTCCCGTGACCGGGTTGAGGTTGGAGTAGCCAGGCAGGTGGCTTGGTCACGCCCAGGCTGCTCTGTGTCCCAAGAGCCACGCCCACTGTGGAGGTGGCCTCTCCCGTCTCCCTTCCCAGTCAACGGCCTGGGTCCTGCAGGGGAGCCGTGGAGCAGTTTGCTGTTGGGGTGGCGGGCGCAGCCTCACGTCTCTGTGCCTGTGCTTAGGCCAGTCCCCTGGACCCTGTCCGTCCCTGGACACCCAGCCGCCTCCCTCCGCCAGGCTTGCTTTTGAAGGACGTTAACCCGCCAATGTTGCGTGTTTCCGCTGCTTCCCCCCAGGGAACAAAATGCGGCGGCATCGTGGGCTCGCCGCCCAGGTTTGGGGCTCAGCCTCATTCCGTCTTCACGGCTGGGTGGCCTCTGGCCTTTCTGAGCATCAGGCGTCTCATTGGCAAGTCGGGGACAATAATGGCTGCTGAGGACGAACCGACGTGAGCCCCCCTCATCCCTCCTCCCGTGGTCAACGGGCCTGCCCCCTTGCATCTTGTCCTGCCCCTCGGGAGGGAGGAGGTCAGAAGTGGGAGAGGGAGTTGGGGCCGGGGGCAGGGGCCAGGGACCCCCCATCGATGGAGATGTGGCTGGAGCATGAAGCCCCAGGAGGGCGCGTGGCCGGGGAGGAGGAAGTCAGGACGATCTGGGAACCGAGTCCCGCTCAGAATGGAGAGAACATCACAGAGAATGTTCCTTGCTCTCTGGCCTCAGAGAGGTAGTCTCTTCGCTGGTGTGTGGCTGGTCTGGGAAGTGATGGCCCTTCTAACAGCGGCCCGCAGGGAGAGAGCGGGACGGGGGAGCCGGAAGAGGTGATGTGCTGGGGGCAGTGCCCAGAAGCTGGGGTTTGGCCCACCTGCCGCTCACATTCAGGGTCTGAGGCCTTCCCAGCTTGGTGAGGACCCACAGGGTAAGAGCAAGGGTCTGGCTGAGCTGGAATCCAGCCCTCTCTCCTGCCCGGCAGTGCATCCTGCTTTGGGGATGTGTCTGCCCAGAGCAGGGGTGGGGGGAATCCAGCTATGCATGCACGGGGCTGTGTCTTCCCAGAGGGGGGCCTTTTCCCACGGGCAGACAAGCGTTGCCAGTGGCCAGAGGCCTGAGCCACCTCTCTCTCCCCGCGGGGCTCTGGTTTTCCTGTATCCGGCTCTGTCTGTCATCTCTTCTCCTGTCATGTAGGTCTGCGGGAGACAGCAGATGTGGGACGAGTGACTGTCATCATTTGATGAGGGTAACTCTTAAAAAAACATTCTTTTTTAAAAAAATATAATTTACTATCCAATTGGCTAACATACGGTGTGTACAGTGTGCTCTTGGTTTTGGGGGTAGATTCCCATGATTCATTGCTTCCATACAACACCCAGTGCTCATCCCAACAAGTGCCCTCCTCCGTGCCCATCACCCATTTCCCCTCTACCCTGTCTTTCATCCACCCTCAGTTTGTTCTCTGTATTTAATAGTCTCTTATGGTTTGCCTCCCTCCTTCTCTGTTTGGAACTATTTATTTTCCCCTTCCGTTCCCCCATGGTCTTCTGTTAAGTTTCTCAAGATCCATGTATGAGTGAAAACATAAAACATTCTCTTTTCTGATGATAAAAGTACAGTCGATCCTTGAACCACACAGGCGTTAGGGACGCTGATCTCCCGCATTGTTGAAAATCCACATATAGCTTTTGATTCCTCAAAAACGTGACTATAATAGCTCCTGTTGACTGGAAGCCTTGCTGATAATATGAGCAATTGGCTAATACATGTATTGTATGTTACATGTGTTATGTACTGTGTTCTTTTTTTTTTAAGAGTTTATTTATTTTGAGAAAGAGAGTGCTGGAGCAGTGGAGGGGCAGAGAAAGACAGAGAGAGAGAGAGAGAGAGAGAGAGAGAGAGAGGGAAAGAAAGAGAGAGAAGGAGAGAATCCTAAGCAGGCTCCATGCTGTCAGCACAGAACCCAACAGCGGACTTGATCTCACGAATCTTGAGATGGTGACCTGAGTCAAAATCAAGAGTCAGATGCTTAAGTGACTGAGCCACCCAGGAACCCCTCAAATACTATATTTTTATAATAAAGTAAGCTAGAAAAAAGAAACTATAATTAAGAATATCACAAGAAAGAAAACGTTTATAGTATTGTACTATATAAAAAAAATCCACATATAGTTGGACCCACACAGTTGAAACTTGTGTTGTGAAGTATCAGCTATAATACATATTTATTGTAGAAAATTATGGAGCACAGGGAAGTATGAAGAAGGAAGTGAAAATCATGCATAGTCCTGTTACCCAGAGACATTCCAACATGTTAAAGAGTAGAGGTTTCTTTGAACTTCTTTCTCTTCATATTAGAATATTGCAATCATATTGCGTATGACTTTGCATTCTGCTTTTTCTAAGTTCATATTTTGTCAGTGTTTTCTCATGTGCATACATGTTCTGCATCACGTAAGTGACTGCAGAGTGCTCTGTCACATGAATGCGTTGAAATCAAATCCGCAGGAGAAGATGGGCTCCAATTGCACACTATTTTATTTTCTTTTTAAAGTTTATTTATTTATTTATTTAGACTGAGTGTGAGCAGGGGAGGGGCAGAGAGAGAAGAAGAGAGAGAATCCCGAGCAGGCTCTGTGCTGTCAGTGTGCAACCCGAGACGGGGCTCCAACTCATGAACCACGAGCTCATGACCTGAGACAATGTCAGAAGCTTGACCAACCGAGCCCCCCAGGCGCCCTGTACACCATTTTAAACAGCAGTGTTTGCTGTAGAACTTTGTACTTGTCTGATTATTTTTTCAGGGCAGCCTCCGGCAAGCAGAGTTATAGGGCTCAGAGTAGTGTAGGCAGCCCTATGGTGTGTACAGTGGCCCTCAGGAAACCCCACTCTTGATCAACGCATTCCTATGCTTGTCTAGGCCCCGACCCTTGGCTGTGGCCGGAGATGAGTCACCTGCTTCCAAGGAACGGAACACAGTGAACAAGACGGGATGTTGCTTTCAAGATTCACGTACAGAAAGACTGTGGTCCGTCTTGCCCACGCTCCTTGCTTGTTCGCTTTGAACAAAGCAGGCCGCCCTGGTGTGAGCTGCCCCGTGGTGAGGCCCATGTGGCAGGGAGCCGAAGGACAATGGCCAGTGAGGATCTGAGACCCTTGGCCCGATGTCTGCGTCCTTCCCGAAACCGTGTAAATGAGCTTGGAAGAGCTCCTCCCCACCTCCTGCAGTCGAGCTTTCAGATGAGCCTCGGCCTTGGCTGGCACCTCCGCTACAGCCTCTTGAGGGACCCTGAGGCACAGGCGCCTGTCCACGCCGTGGCTGATCTCCGGACCCGCAGGGGCTGTGAGATCCGGCTCCCTGTCTTCAGCTGCTCCGCCTCAGGATGACGTGTTACAGAGCCATGGAGAAGGAGTTCAAAGGGGATGCACATCCCTTTTGATGTGTCTTTCCATCGTGCCTTCCAGAAAGCCTACTTCCCTCCCTACCACCACCCTAGCAGATAGGAGTGCAACCAGATTGACTTTGAGCCAGGGAAACCGCTGATGGCCAGGGCCCCTGACTGTGCCCCTCATTCCGAGCAGCCTCTCTCTCTAGAGGAGCCGGTCCAGGGAGTAAGGACAGTTTCCCGAGAGCCAGCCTGCTGTCAGGGACTCGTGTCGGGGCGTGTGTGTCCTGACATCTTCATAGACACCCCGGCAGGGCTGGTAAGGGTAAGGAGGGTAAGCGGGGCGCGTTGTCACCCTCATGGACTCCCAGGGCGTCTGCGCACATCCCACGAAGCCATTTATTTGTCTCCATGGCACTTAGCTTTTACTTTAATTGCAAGAGAACACAATTTGGTTTTTCAGATTGAATGGATGTGTCCACATTTTGAATTCCTTTCAGAGCCCAGTGTATTTCTTAACAGGTTCAATACTTTTGAAACCTAATAGATGCTGCGGAAATTCCATGGCCTTCCGGAAACAAACCGTCCCCCTTTGTGGTGAACAGAAGCAATGGGAAGCCTAGCCAAGCACCCCTTTCCCTTCCTCGCTCCCCTCGCTCTGCTGTGACATCCTCCAGGGGCACACGCGGCGCCCGCTCCCACCCCGTGCCTCCGGGCAAGGGAGACCGCTGGGGGCCAGGCTGCTCTGAAGGGAACAGATGGCTGTCTCCAGGCTCAGTCCCTTCCTCGCAGGGACCCGGTGTCCTCTCGCTGGCCGGGCTGTGGGGAGGATTAATGGTACTCGGCAAGGCTCTAATGGATCCCTAATCGGTTTGCTTCATTAGGGTCTGCTGCCTGCGGAAGCGAATTGTGCACTTAGAGATGTGATAAATGTACTGTTCCGTGGGGCTCAGAAATCGGGAGATCTCTTGTGTAGACATCAAGGGTGTCCTGAGAGTCTGACCCATCCTCAGAAGCCAGAAACTTGGCCACGGGAAGCAAATTAATATTATGGCCTTCATTCATCAGCACGTCTGAAGGCCCTAAGGAAATAGCTCTTAATCTTTTCTGGGTCATGGACCCCACTGAGAATTTAAAAACTGCACGGGTCTCCGCTTGCACACTGCTTTTTATCGGGAGGGGGGAGGGGGGGATTGTAGGAAGTTCACGGACTGACCTCTTTTCCTTCTGTCCCCCACGGGACATCTTTAAAGTGATCCTTATGTGTATTTACTCATTTGTCAATTCCCTAATTTATTTAACATATTTTTATTGAGTACCTACTATGAGCCAGGGTGCTTATTTTTCTTTTGCCAGGTTTTGAGCCAGCCTAAGGTGAGAATAAACGAGAAACATCTTTTAAGGGTAAAGCGACCCTAAGTGTGCTTTTGGAGGTGTTTGTTTTCTCTTCCTCTCTAGTGAAGCCGGGGAGTGGAGGGCGGGTTAGATGTCAGTGAACATTTTTATCCCTTCAGCGCGTTCTCCCTTGGCCACAGGAGAGGGGCCGTTAACACGGGCGAGAGTTCACTCTGAGGCCAAGAGACGTGGAGACATCACAGGGCATTTTAAGTATCTTCCTTCTATTCTGAAGCGATATATGCTTATTTCAGTCTAAATTCGATGTCTCCAAATTCCACTCGCCCATGAGAATGTTAGAATCGCCCCCCATTGGTGCTGCCCAGGCAGAAAAAGTCACCTGCTTTCTCCGCGTGGATCGAAGGATTAAAAAAGAGCAAGTCCTAGGGCGCCTGGGTGGTTCATTTGATTAAGTGTCCGATTTCGGCTCAGGTCATGATTTCACAGTTTGTGGGTTCGAGCCCCACGTCGGGCTCTGTGCTGACAGTGTGGAGCCCAGAGCCTGCTTCAAGTTCTGTGTCTCCCTCTCTCTCTGTCTCTCCTCAACTCATGCTCTGTCTTTGTATCTCTCTCACGCAAAAATGAATAAGCATTAAAAAAATTAAAAAAAGAAAAATAACAAGTCCTGTGACGATTCTTACAGCTTCAAGCTTTTCAGAACGAAGAGCTCTGTCAGGACTGCTGTGAACTCTCTCTTCTACGAGCTCAGTCTGTCGGGTCCTGGGAGCCTGTGCACCACCATCTTGCATCACCACTGTGGAAGCTCAAGGCAGAGCTTAGCAGGAATGGAGGCTCTGCAGCTGGAGGTCTATGCAGCAGAGAGAGATAAAAGCAGGTACATTGGAGACTTCCACTTTTGGCCAACATGGAGTCCCTGACAGTCAATAATGATGTCAAATAAATTCTACCAAATAAGGAAAAATGTATGCCAATTCTACACAAATGAGGAAACGGAAGGGGAGGGCATAATTTTCAACTCATCTATGAGGCCAGTATTATCCTCATACCAAAAACAAAGATATTGTGAGAAAAGAAAACCCAGGCCAATATTCCATACATGTATAAAATCTGTTGACAATACTTTATTAAGTTAATTCCAACAATGTATTAAAAAACTAATATACCATGACCTAAAGTGGTGTATACCAGAAATGCAAGGTTTTCAATATTGAAAATCTATAATTGTAATTCACTCTGTTCTTGGATTAAATAAAACATGATAATCATCTCAATGGATTAAGAAAATGCATAATCCAAGATACTGTAATCCCAATTAAAACTCTCAGAAATCTAGGAAAAGAAAGGAATCCCCTCGCCTAAGAAAGTCACCTAATGGGAAATCCACGGCTGACATTGTATTCAACGGTGAAAGAGAAAATGTTTCTTTTTAATTTCTGGACAAATGTCCATTCTCACTGCTGCCATTCCATACTGCAGCCAGGTAAGTAGTCAGGTCTAGCCAATGCAATAAGGCAAGAAAAGGAATAAATGGTTTCCTGATTGGAAAGAAGAAGTTAAACTGTGTTCATTCTTAAAGAGCATCCTTCCCTGAGTCTGTGGAAAGTCTAATGGAGTGTAAAAAAGCTACTGGAACTACCAGTTGAGTTAAGACATAAGAATCTTTTGTTTTTAAGAAAATTTTTGTTCTAATTTTTAAACGTTTATTTTGAGAGAGTGTATGAGCAGGGGAGGGCAGAGAGAGAGAGAGAGAGAGAGAGAGAGAGAGAGAGAATTCCAAGCAGGCTCCACACTGTCAGTGCAGAGCCTGATACAGGGCTTGATATCATGACCCTGGGAAAATGATCTGAACCAAAATCAAGAGCCGGACCGTCAACCGACTGAGCCACCCGGCTCACAAATCTTTTACTTCTATATGCTAGAAATAAACAAATAAAAATTGAACTTTGAAAGTTTCTATTTATAAAGATAAAAATATAAAATGTTTAGGTAGTGTATTAGTTTCCTATTGCAGGTGTAAGAAATTACCCACACTAACTTAGCGCTCTAACACAAACCAGACAAGTTTGTTGTCTTTCAGTTATAGAGCTTAGAAGTTCGAAATTTGTCCCAATGAACTAAAATCGGGGCATCTGCGGGGCTGCCTTCCTTCTGGAGGCTCTAGGGGAGAATCCATTTCCTTGCTTTTCCAGGCTACAGGGTGACTCAGTCTTTGACTCACGGCCGACCATCTACTGACCTCTGCTCCTTTCCTCACATCTCCATGTTGCCTCTTACAAGGATCCCTGTGATTACATTGGGCCCAAAGGGGTAATACAGGATAATCTCCCCATCTCAACATCCTTAACCAAATCACAATTGCAGAATCCCCTTTACCATGTAAGGTGACATTCCCAGCTTTCAGAGATGTGGACATGGACAGCTTTGTCCCCCAAAGACTCACATTCCAACCTCTGGGCTCCGGACCTTGTTTTCAGTCTTTCTTCGTTTTTCGTGAACAGCATGTGTTGGAAGCTGCGTACAGGTTTCCCCCATTATCTGACAGTTTGTGTTGTGACTTCCTTGTTATGAAAGACCACGTGAGTACCTACCTGTTTTGCTAACTGGAAGAAATCGGAAGAGGCTTTTCCTTTTTATGGAATGGTAATTGCTTCTTTGCTTTGCCTTCAGCTAATGGAAGGTACCAGAAGAATACCCCATCTTCAGTTAGAGGGGGAGACCTGGAGGTATCAGCACCCCCAGGAGAGCCCCATCCAGTTTTCCCCCCCCATCTTTCCTTCTGCTTCCAAAGACGGCCATACCACCCATTCAGGAGCTTTTTGAGGGTTCTGGGGTATAAATTTGATTCTTCTTGCCTTTTTCCCTGGCAGGCTTAGGATTCAGACATTTTGGATTCGCCAAGTCACTTACCATTCCTCCATTTGCTTTCCAGGTTCTAAAATTTTGTGATTGTTTTCTCTTCTCCCCGTAAAGAAGGAGAACAAGTTAACATGTGTATTTAGTTTGCTGCCGCATCTCTAATACGTCTCTACTCCCTTCTGAGTGATTATCTCTCCAGTGTTTGGAGAGAGCTCTTGACTCACCAGGTGGAGGTAGGATGGGAAGGAGAGGGGAGGGGAGGTTGCGGGGGGGATGGCGAAAGGTCTTGCAAACCCTGGGAAGGGTGCAGGCAGTGTAGATGAGCCCGCCGGGCCGTGTGGTAAGGAGAGCGGAGGGTCCCCTGTATTCTGACACGGCTCTCCTGGGGTTGGGGGGACAGCAAGTGCAGCTGGGCAGAGTGGAGAGGCGAGGTTACTGGAGCCTCTCCTCAGACCCTCGGTTACCCCAGGCCTCCAGTATTGGAGTGCTGGAGTGCACTGGCCTTGGTGCTTTTCAAGGGTCCAGGAACGTCCCATTACATTTGCAGCTGACCTGACACCGAGTCTCGCCCCCTTATGATCACCTGCTTCCCGCATAGAGGATGGGAGATGTCCACACCCACTTTCCCAGCTTCCCTTGCTGCTATGGCCGGCGTGTTGCTCCCTCCTGTGCTGGGCATGCCGTTGGTTCCCAGACCTACAAGAGCCATCTTGAAACTATGAGCAGGAGGCTAAGAGGCCATGATGGTTGAGCCACGAGCCAGTGTCAGATTTCTTATTAATGTGAGAAAGTAAATCCTTGTTTGTCTAAGCCACTATTAACCAGATTTTCAGTTACACGCAGCTAGAACATTCCTAACAGATACACTGCCTTTTCACTGTGGGTCTCACCTAGCAATCCCTGGATGATCCCCTTCCCCAGGATGAAGACCCCTTGTTCTTCTGGACTCCTGGGGATGCTCCAGTCAGACGGCTGCTGTGTCCACCTGCTCTTAGGGCCCCTGGGGCCCCCGGGACTGCCCCAGTGGGAACGGTGTTGACATATTTGATCCCTGTCCCCAGGAGGGACTTGGCAGGGGCCGGTTAGCCAGCCAGTCCCTCAAAGACATGGCAGGAAGTTGCACTTGTCCACCATGGTCATAGTCTGAGTTCCAGAAACAAGTAGAAAGATCTGATGGGCCACAAATGAGCCACCCAGCAAGGAGGATGACACAGGCCCGTGGATCAGAAGCAGGGGGTCTGCATAACTGCAGGGCTGCAGGGTTTTGCCGTTGCTGGCTGTAGCTCACAGGCGGCTGGCCTCCCACGGGTCTGGCACGGAAGGCCTAGGCCCACAGGTTTGCACCACATTTCCTGGAAACCATACACCCCTCCGCCCTTCCAGGAGAAAGCCTCAGTCTTGGAAAGGTCCGGGGGGGGCCAGAGGGGCTCAGGGCCTGCCTTGCGTGCACCGAGCCCTCGTGGGAGCGGCCTCCCAGGCAGGGGCCCCCCTGGGTGAGGCTGCGGGCAAAGCACACACCCCTGGGAGCAGGTGGCGAGCTATGAGTGGGGGTGTTCACGGTGCCCTGGCCCCTCTGGGTTGTGGGGAAGCAGGGCTGTGGTGTTGTATGGTGACACCTGTCCTGGAGCCTGTCCCTGTGCAGGGGGTGGCGTATTGTCCTCTGTGGGGAGGACCCCGGCCCTGGGGTCCCCTTGTGTCTCACAGAAGCCATGCTGGGCTTGTTTGGGGGAGGGGCTCTGGGCACACGCTTTTTGCTTCCTTCAGGAAGCAGCTGGTGTGTCTTCCTTTCTGCCGTGAGGCAGGTGGTGGGGTTCAGGGGGCCTCAAAGGTGAAATGCTGTGTGGGAAACGAAGAGGCAAGGCAGGCGGTACCTTGCTGGGGGGATTCAGTGAGGGATCCTCTCTCTGCAAACAGAAGGGTCCCTTTCACCACGAAGCAATGGTTCTGATTTCCTCGTCTCGGGGAGCAGCAAGCACAGAAGTGCCGGGTTTGGGTCACAGCCCCGCCGCTTTCTCGGGCGAGTCCCTTAACTTCTCCAGAACTTTCCTAGCAGGGTTGTGGAGGATGCTAGCTGAGGCTCCTTCCCAGCACAGCACTGGGCACCCCAGGACGGCTGGCAGGTACTCGTCAGACGTCTGATAGAAGAGACCAGGAGGTGCCACGACAGCCCCGTTCACCAGGGCTGGGTAATCAGGGAGATTTTGGGGAAGGGGTAAGTGTGCCGGGTCTGGAAGATGGGAGGAGGGTTTCTGAGGATGCAGCCATGGGGGAAGGGGAGGCGGCTGGGAGGGGTGTGAGGCTGAGCCTGGGTGTGCCAGCTTCTGAGAGGTGAGTCTGGGTAGGTCGTGGAGGGTGGCAGGAATCAGGTCAACAGCTCGGGTCGCTGATGCTTTTAGGGTGAGGATATTATATCCTATCTGGGTTTGTTGATTGACTGATTATCACAAGAACAAATAAACCATGTTCATAGGAGACAAACTGGGGCTCTTGCGTGGCCTAGGAGAGGCTCTGAGACGCAACTGAGGGGTATCTTAGAAATGAGCTGTGCCAATGGGGCAAAGACCACACGGGAGGGCGTGACCGGAGGACACGCCAGCCTCTGCCAGCCCAGGAGCTCAGCGACCCCCTCCTCCTCAGAAGAATCGCCACCTTCGTCTTGTGAACAGCCCTGAGTGTGGCTGGGGCTGGAGTCTTTCCTCACAGGGAGCAAAGGAGGGAAGGGAGATGGGAGGTGATAATGATCCAAGAACCCTTGTTTGGGCACAGCGCTATGGAACCATGATTGCATTTAAAGCTTACGGCAGTTCTTTGACTCAGGGGTCGACATTATTCCCACTGTACAGATGGGAAAACTGAGGATCCAAGATTTAAATTTTTTTTTAAGTTTATTTATTTATTTTGAGAGAGTGTATGTGGGGGCAAAAGAGAGAGAGAGAGAGAGAGAGAGAGAGAGAGTCCCAAGCAATGCAGACCCCCAAGTGGGTGAGGCTCAGCCTCGTGAACCATGAGATCATGACCTGAGCAGAAATCAAGAGTCAGACGCTGAACCGTCTGAGCCCCTCAGGTGCCCTGAGGATCAGAGAGGGGCTGACTCCTGAGAGCAAACATTCCTCGAGTGTCAAATCTGTGCCAGCCTGTGTTTTGGGTACAGGGCACCTTGGTAAGTCTTCACAAGAGCCTCTTGAAGTTCCTTCCGGCATTTTGGGATTGAGGGAAAAGTGAGTGTCAGGGTTAGGAGAGTCAGGCAGAGAGACCAGTCCGCATGGATCCCTCTGCACCTGCTGAAGAGTTTGGACATGACCCTGAAGGCTGCGGGTGGAGTCCTGTGGACGTGTCCATCATGCTCTTTGCCGGAGATGACCAACCAGAATTGACGCAGCGACCCACACACATAGTAGCCACTCCATAAATGTTTGCTGTCAAATGCCAGAGGGGATGGGGAAGCGGGAGGAATCAAATGCTGGTTAAAATTTTTTTTAATGTTTATTTTGAGAGATAGAGAGAGACAGACAACATGAGTGGGGAAGGGACAGAGAGAAAGGGAGACACAGAATGTGAAGCAGGCTCCAGGCCCTGAGCTGTCAGCACGAGCCCGACGCAGGGCTTGAACCCACTGACCGTGAGATCAGGACCTGAGCCGAAGTTGGCTACTCAACTGACTGAGCCCCCCAGGAACCCCTTGAGTGCTGTTTAATCAGTAGAACCAAGAGGCCCTGCAGCAACGTGCAGGCTGACGGGGAGGAAGAGGATGTTGTCTGTCTTTCTGTCTGTGCAACTGGGGAGAAGGTGGGGGCTTTTGCTGAGTGGGAGACCCCTGAAAAAAAGCAGGTTTGAGGCCGGAAAGACCAGATCTATGCTGGACACATCGCATTCGACATGTCCATCTGTATCCTCCTGGGGTCACAGGTTGGGAAATGAATCTCAGAGCTGAGCTTGGTCCTGGGGGGTCTTCTCCGGGCCCCTGACTGATTCCATCTTTGGACAAACGGAGGCCCCGGGGTAGCGGGAGGGGAGAAAGGATTTGCTGTCTGAGCACCAGCCAGCTGGAGGTGCCCGCTCCCCCCACCCCTGCCCACCCTCCTGTAAATAACAAAGGGAAACCAATAGCCTTTCAAGGTTTCAGGTGTTTCCTTTCTTTGTTCTTCAGAGTATTGTTCTGGAAGCAACGTCTGGAGGGACCTGTCTTTCCATTCTTGGGCCTTTGTTACCAGTGTGGAAACTTCGACCTCCCATCCCAAAAAGACAGAATCCTCAGAGGAAACTTGATAACAGCCAATCAAATGCCTGGAGCATCGGCTTGAAATATGTGTTTCAGAACTAAAAGAAGTCCCCGGGAAATAGTTTTTTTTTGTGGTCACGTAAGTTAGGGGACCTCTGGTTCCGCATAACAGATGGGGCTCTGGCCTGCAGGACTCCTCAGGGCCTTTAGTGGTGCCAAGCCAGTCCCCACGAGGGGGCTCCTGTGCACCGGGCTTCCCAAGGTTACAGGACCAACTAACATCTCCGTGGGATACCCACCCCAGTCTCCCAGACCTGCTGCTCTGGGGTCGTGGCTCAGGGAATCATGGTCAGAGCTGGTTGCCTCTGGGTGTCCTCCCCAGACCCCTCGGCTTTGTCCTGGACGAACTGAGGCCTTGAGAGAGAAGGGAATTGCTTGGCATGGCCAGCAGGGGACTCTGGCCTCTGGAGCTCTGGCTGGATTCCCTTTCCTTGTGCTTGATTCCTGCCCAGGAACACATGAGCTCCAACTTCCTAGGTTCCCGCAGGGCCCTACCTTTTCTTTCCACCAGAGCCTCTGGAAGGGGTTTGGGACGGTGGCTGCGAGTTGATGGCCCCCATCTGTTTCCAGGCGTCTCATGTGGACCTGTGTGGACATGCCCTTCCTCCTGCTGGCGTCAGAGAAAGCGGTCTGAGCACTGAGTTGGAGTCTGGGCGAAAAGCAATTATAGCTCTGACATCCCGGAGAAGCGGGAATCTGTCTGTCTGGGTGGTGACAGCAGTAATAGGGGTTCTGTGGGCCCACAGACGGGCCAGTTTTGGCCCCTCTGAGCCTCCCTGTGGGGTCTGTGGACAGCACCACAGAGGGCCGCCCATGCTGTGGGCACCGTGGGTGCAGGCCCAGGGCGGCCGTGCTTGGCTGAGGTGCAGCTCGGGACTGGCAGGGAGGGGCCAGGCCGCCAGGAAACCCAGGCTGTATCGTGGTCTCACCATGTGACCTTCTGGAAGGGCCTTCATGTCGCCATGCACAAAACGGGTGGCTGCTTATTTCATCGTGTGGATGCTTGTGGGAGGGTCTGGCCCATACCCGGCCTCGTGTGGGCCCCTGGATGGAAGAAAGTGCCTGAGCTTGTGTCCCCAGCATGAAGGCTTGGCTGCCGATAAGCTCACGGGGAGCTGACCCCCGGAAGCAGGAATGAGGGGCAGGAAAGGAGAACAGGAAAGGAGGAAGAGCTAACATAAGGCTCCTAAAGGTCACCCTATAGGCCATGATGCCTGAACCCACCTGGCCTCCAGCCGTAAGGCAGACTGTCCACGGGGAAGCTAGTGCTGGTCCACCTGCTGGGTCAGCCCCCACTGTCTGAGCTTTTTTTAAAATGTTGATTTTTGAGAGAGTGGGAGAGCGAGTGAGCAGGGGAGAGGAGGAGAGAGAAGGGAACAGAGGACCCGAAGTGGGCTCTGTGCTGACATTCCAGTGCCGGGCTCAAACTCATGAACCATGAGATCATGACCTGAACTGAGTCAGTCATTTTACTGACTGAGTCACCCAGGCGCCCCCACTGCCTGAGCTGTGACCTGAGGGTTAATCCCTCATTCCCAGCTGTGTGTGCTGGCCCCGGCAGGCCCCCAGGTGCTGGAGATGTGCACGGAGCAGGTGTGAGGCAGATGCTGGTGAGGCCGAGGAACGGACTGTGAGGTCATCTGACACCTGTCCCCCAGGCACAGTGGAGTTAGAGGTGGGTCCAGGGGTGCCATGGGGGCGGCGGGGCTGTTTGCCACCTGCTGCCTGTCTCTGGGGCGTGGTGAGGTTGGATGATTTCAGGCCGGGGCGGGGGGGGGGGGGAGGGGAACAGAGGGAGCCCCACCCTCCTGTCCCCTGCTGTTGCTCCCATGTGACTATCTTTATAAGCTATTCAGTGTCATCTAACAACTGTCCTCACAACATTCTGCCTTTGAAGAACAAGTGGTCGGGGGGCCCGGATCCCTGCCACCCCCTTTCCTGGGCAAGAAACCTGCCACATCACTAGAACATTCCTAAGACGGGTCTGAGTAGTGATTTAGTCCCTGCCTTCACATTCAGGCCGTCTTATCTGGCTTCTTCAGAAACTGTAAGTGAGAAAATCGAGCTGATTTTTTCCCCATGGAAACTGAATTAGTAATGCAGTTTTAAAAAACGTGATCATGAAAATGTGAGTCTAAGCCCTCAAAATGAGCCCTGCCTGGTCTGTTGAGATGCCTCTTAAGATCTGGTGCTGCCCAGGTTAGTGGGAGGATTTTCTCCCTACTTGGTGTATCTGGAGTGTGTGTTTGTGGGGCACCACACTCCCTTTGGGGGACCTGCATCGCAGTGACGCGTGTCCTCGGAATCGGTGAATTCCCTGCATCCCCGTGGCCGCCGAGCGTCCTTGATGAGGGGCTCCTGTTAGAGCCGTGCTGATTCTCAGCCGGTCGCGCTGGCTGTTTCTGGGCTGCCTGCTCAGCAGGGCCTGGTGTCAAAGTAATTCAAGTGGAAATGTGTGTCCTTTCTGCCATGTGGGGGGAAAGTGCTGGGAGCTGCTTGCCACAGGATGGGGGGCAGGTGTCACAGGACATGCAAGAGTGGAGTTGATGGCCTGGACTGGGCCACCAAGAAGAGCATCTTCATCTGCAGGTAGGACCCAGTCCCAGGGAAAGGACAGCCCCCCGCCATAACCGTGAGTCCCAGGGCAGGCGTAGCCCCCAAGTCCTGACCTTGAAGATGACCGTGAGCAATGACTACGCCTCTAGAGGACGTCTTCCTCATCTGCAGGGCAACCCAGGCAACCCCCAGGGTCAAGGCAGGGAGAGCCCAAGTGATGACTGCGGACGTGAGCACATTACAGACTCCGATGGGCTCTGGGGCCTTGTGGGATATACCGAGGCCTCGGGTCCAGACACCTTAGGCGCCGGTGAGGAGCTTCTCCCATGGGCGAGCTTGAGAAACCAAAGCTAGTCATGGTGTCATCGGCTACCTGTGTTTGCTGGCCATTCTCCTGGTGGGGTCGGGGGTGTATCTGTGGCTGACGGGTTTGGAGGGGTGATGGTGGGAGCATTTTGTGGGAGCACCAAAGACCAGTGAGGAGGAGACACAGGCAGATGTAGCAGGCTCCAGGCTCTGAGCTGTCAGCACAGAGCCCGGTGTGGGGCTCGAACTTGAACTATGAGATCATGACTAGAGCTGAAGTCAGTTGCTTAACCGACTGAGCCACGCAGGTGCCCCTAACGTTTACTCATTTTTGAGAGACAGAGACAGCGTGAGCGGGGCAGGGCAGAGAGAGACACACAGAGTCTGAAGCGGGTTTTAGACTCCGAGCTGTCGGCACAGAGCCTGATGTGGGGCTCAAACTCATGAACAGTGAGATCGTGACCTGATCCGAAGTTGGACGCTTAGCCAACTGAGCCACCCCGGTGCCCCTACGCAGTATTTAAGAAAAGTTCTGTGTTGAGATGTTCCAAGTAATCTTCCCCTTTATCTCTCCATGAAAATTCCAGTAAAATCTTCAAGACTTGACAATGAGGTTGGGCTCTCAAACGTCTTGGTCTGGTGAGTAGTGCTCCCACCTCGCCACCAACCTCAGCACGCCCTCCAGACAGCTCAGGTGACCCTCTGAGCCCCTTCATCAAAACATGTCACAGAATTGTGCCTTTAGAACAAATGTCCTCCTGCATCCTGTCTGCTAACAGGAGATCCGGAAGGCAAATAGGTCATTTGAGAAACCGGGTTAAGACCACTGTGAGGTACCTCCAGGGAGACAGGTGATAACCCGGGGGGCTTTCTTTCCAGGGATGGCAGAGACAGACAGTGGCCAGGGAAGGAGCACAGAGAGAGAGTGCCGTGGAAATTCTTCCCTGATGTCCTTCCCAGAAAGTGACTCGTGCGGAATTTCTCTGTGGAATCAGCGCATTTACTTAGCTTGGCGAAGGAGATTGGGGCTGTGGCCATTTCTGGGGCAGCTGCAATCCGGAGGCTTTTTGTAATTATCTGTTAGTAATTATCTGCTAAGACTTGGGTAAACAGCAGCCTGTTTAGCCACCCTTGAAGGATTAAATCATTACGTTTATTGCTCTATCCACTCGCTATTAACCTCCTAAGAGGCTTTTCCACCTCAGAACCAGGGTTTCATTGATGAACCGCAAGGAGAACATGAGTCGGGAGGCAGTGGGGGTGGGTGAGGCTCTCGGGGCGGCCGCTGGAGGTAAAGCTTGGTGACCGTCGCTCTCCGTCAGCACGTCTGTGGCAGGCATCCTTGGCCATGCACACGCTCTTCAGGAAATAGAGAGTATATCTTAAGAAGCAAAGGGCCCAGGTTGGTGGCAGGGCCTAGAGAGTTCTTGCAAGAGACATGGACAGACAGGTGGGCTAGGGCTTCTCGCGGCTGGATGGGAGAGGGGGAAGAGGGGGGAATGGGACGCTTTGGGGTCATGGTCTGTAGGGTCGTGGTAGAGGTCTTTGTCCCTCTTGGAGTATGCAGTGAGCTTGGCTGATTGGATGAAGATCAGATTAAGACCAAGAATGTATTTTCAGCGAGGATCTGCCCTGACTTTCCCTTTGGGCTGAGGTTGCCTTTTTCTTTCTGGACATTTCAGGGACAGTCCCAAGCCATGACCATGAAGATGAACCCGCTGCAGAATTGATGGGTACCCACCCCCTGGGCGAAGCCTCTGGTCCAGAGGTGCTGGGCAGGGATGGGACGCGCCTCCTGGGGGCAAGCCTGAGGGACCAGAAGCAGTCACACAGCTTTGGCTCCAGGGTATTTGATGGCCATTGGCCGGCTGGTGGCTGTCCGCTAAGGAGATTTGGAGCAAATGATGGTGAGGGTGTCCTGTGCCCTGAGCCACCTCAAGGGGCATGGGGGGACTGCATTCTTAGGGGGAAGGAGGTGCTGTCCAGCTGAGACACAGGCCAGCCCCCAGGGCCCACTGTCCGGAGGGCTGGGACTAGCTGTTTTCTCTGAGGGCTCCTTGCATTGGCAGGTGCGAGGCACTGCCCTGGCCCATGGTGGTCAGGTGGCAGGTGCAGAGGGGGCACCAGACAGGGGCCACCGGGGCTCTTCTCCTAAATGCCTCCTGTGTGCCAGGCACTGTGCCAAGCGGAAGTGCATAATGGAAAGGAGACCTTGAGTCGGCCCTGGCTCTCATGCAGATGCTGGGCTAGAGGAGAGATCCGTAATCGAGCCTCCAACGTGACCGGGACCAGCAAGGACGCCAGACACAGCCAGGCCGCCTGTCTCAGGCTGCTGAATCTAATGAGGGATCAGATGTCCAGGCTTAATTCTCTAGCTGGTTCTTTAGGCTCGGAAGCCATTAGACACGAGGAAAAATGAGAGGAAATAAATGAATAGAATCAATGGAAATCCATTTTGGAAGAGGCCATTACAGTGCTTCATTTTGGACATCCTTCTGGACTGGCTTTCTTCATCTTCTGTTCAACAATCAGGAAGCCCTTGGTAGCGAGTGAGGAGATGTTGTGAACCCCCAAACTGAACCACAGGATTGGTCAACAGCTTTTGAAAATGTAAATTAATTTACATCAAGGACGTAATAGGTAGAACGATAGAATGATCCCCATTTTAGTATAAATGACCCTTATTGCTAAGTTCAGAAAACAGCGATTGTATCAGAAAATTGGGGGTGGACAGTCGCTTTGCTTTCAGAGTCAGGGCTTTCAAAACTGGTTTGCATCAAAACGACTGGCAAGAGTTTAAAACAAAAATGACATTGGGGTGCCTGGGTTCAGCTCAGGTCATGTCTTGCAGTTTGTGGGTCCGAACCCCACGTCTGTGCTGACAGCTCAGAGCCTGGAGCCTACTTTGGATTCTGGCTCCCTCTCTCTACCCCTCCCCTGTTCACGTTCTGCCCCTCCCCCTTAAAAATGAATAAACATTAAAAAATTTTAAAAATGACATTCGTCCAAGATCTACCAAATCTCAGCTCTCTGGGGGCTGAGGGTCCTGAACCAGGCGCCCTGTCAGGGGTTCCCACGGAGAACTGGAGGGTGTGTGGAAAGACACCGATGCCATGAGGCAGCCACCAGCAGAAAACAGCCCAGAGCCCGGGCTGCTTGCTGACTCTGGTGAGCTGTGTTTGGGGCTCTCTTTGGTCTGGCTCAGGTCCTCTTTTCTTTTCTGCCCTCAGCTCCTCCCCACCCCGTTCTGACTCCACCTTGCCTGCCCCTTGGGCTACTCTGTGACTCAGGCTAGGACGAGTTCTCTCTCTGGGGCAGCACCTTTCAGACAAGCCCTGGGGGATGACCCCCCACCCCAATGGCCATGTTGTGAGTCTGAAGACTTCCTCTCCCTCCTGCAAAGAAGGGGAGGAAGAAAGGTCTGAAGGGGACCAACCCTCCTGCCCTGTCCCACTTACAAAGCCGCTCAGGTGACGGGTGCTCACCCAGGTACTGAGTGCACCTGTCAGAGCACCTGTGCACTGGATAGGCCGTGGCATCCCTGAAGGCGCCCTTCCCACTGGGCCGCCCATCAGCCACCGTCGGGCCTGTCTTGGAGCCTCACCTTCTACTGGGTCAGAGCCTGTCCTGAGCTGTGGTGGAGTGCTGGGGCAAAGTTTACAATGGACTCGTCACCCGGTCGGCGACTCAGTCGGTTAAGCTTCCGACTCTTGTTTCGGCTCAGGTCATGATCTTCCTGTTTGTGAGTTCAAGTCCCATGTCGGGCCCTGTGCTGGCCGCCTGGAGCCTGCTTGGGATTCTCTTTCCTTCTCTCTCTGCCCTCCCCCTCTGTCCCCCAAATAAATAAATAAACAGGAAAGAAAGAACCTGCGAATGAAGAGAAGAGCAGGTGGGGGCTCTCTGACTTCCCTGAGCCAAGCCGGCAGCCCAGGGCCACCCCCAGCAAGGGCCAAGGGGCTTTTCCAGGTGTCCCGTGAAGGTCTCCACAGGACAGGGCCGGAGGGAGGGCTCTGAGAAGGCGCTCACCCAGGGCATGTATTTAAAAGGCCCCACCGCTAACTGTCAGAAAGGGCCAAGGAAGCACGGAACCTTTGTTCCGGCCTCAGTCCAGCTATGGACTGCCGGGCTGTGGCCTGGGGAAGCCATTTAGTTGACTCCACTTACAGTGACTAGCGCTCACAATGGGCAGACCCTGGCCAGATGCTCAGGATGAGCACCAGCGAATATGTGACCCCCGAAGTCTTAGACACATGAGGTAGGCAGACAGATACCGACCCGGGGCTGAAGACAGAGGCACGCACAAAGAAGGGGCCCACAGAGGGAAAGAGGCATGTGGTGGGTGAGGCAGGGGAGGGCAGCAGGGTGAGGAAGAAGGAAGGCTTCATGGAGGAGGTAGTGTCTGAATTGGGCTTTGGAGGTTGAGTAGGAGCTCACAGTGGGAGAAGAACAGGGCAAGGAGAGGGAGCCTCACAGGGTACGGGCCCAGCAGGGCCAGTCACATTCAAGGATGCTCCAGAGGGTGACGTGCCAGGGTAGCGGGTCCGGCGCGGCTCCGGCACCGGGATTCCATCCTGGGGCAGGCTCGCCTGGTTGGTGTGGTGGTCGAGCTCTTGGATGGCGTCCAGGGAGTCTTGTATTTAGGTGTTCGTGCCTTTGTGTAACGCCCTTGGCACTGAACGGGGCTGGCCTGTGTGGCTGGGAGAACACAGCTGAGCAACGCCGTGTGACTTCCGAGGCTGGGCCGAGAAAGCGTTCTGCAGCCTCTGCTTGGTCTCCAAGGGCAAGCCAGCCACCATACTTCGAGGACACCCCAGCATCCCTGTGGAGGCTCATGTGGCGAGGGGCAGATGACCCCACCAGCAGCCAGCACCAGTGCGCCCGCCATGCGAGTGGGCCATGTGCAAGTGGATCTTGCAGCCCCCGTCAAGCCTTCGGGGGACTGTGGCCCTCGCTGACGTCTGCCCAGTCCCACGAGAAGCCCCAAGACAGAACTGCCCAGCCAAGCTGCTTCTGAAGTCCCGACCGTAGAAACTGCAAGAAGTAATAAGTGATTATTTTAAGCCACTGAGCTCCAGGGTAACTTGTTACGCAACACTGGGTAACTAATATGGTTGATTACTGTGGTTCTTCTAAGCTTCTAAGATGGCTGCCAATGATCTCCCAGCCTCCGGGTTCATGCCCTCATGTAACGCTCTCCCCTGGAGTGTGGACTGGACATAGTGACTTGCTTCGAATGAAGGAATAAAGCATGCCTGATGGGGTGTCACTTTGAGCTTACATTTCAGAAAGACTCTGGCTTCTGTTACGCTTGCCTCTCTTGCTCTCTTACCAGCTCTGAGGAAAGCCAGTGGCCATGTTGGGAGCTGCTCTGTGGAGCTGCCCCCAGAGCTGAGAACCGAAGGGCGTCTCCAGCCAACAGGTGGTGAGGAATCGAGACTGTGAGTCTAGCAACTTGTGAGAAGCGGAATCTTGTCAGCAACCATGTGGGTGAGTTGAAATGGCTGCAGCCCCCCTCCCTCAGCAGACATTTTGGTTCCAGATTTGTGAGAGACCCTGAGCCAGAGGACTCGGAGAGCTGCCCCCGAACTCCTGCTGCACAGAAACTGTGAAGTAGTTAATGTTTGTTGTTTCAGAGCTACTGAGTATGGGGGTCATTTGTTACGAAGCAGTGGGTAACTAATACAGTTCTGATGAAGGGCGTCGACCTCTCCTCTCCTGTCCTTGGAGTTGCCGCTTGGCTGTGGTCTGCACTTGGGTCTCAGCCTGCCACCCTAACCTTGGTCAGAGAAGTTAGGGGGGCATTGAGGGGGTAATGGGGGTGAGAATAGGAGAGGGCCTAACCTAACACCTGCCATTTTCTGGAAAACCAAGTCAGCCTCCATAGGACCAGAAGAGGCGAGTACACATGAGTGAGACATAGGTTCAACGCTGGGTTCTGCCATCTTGTGCAGAGGTACGAGAACCCCCAGGGCTCCAGTTCCCAAGGGGGGCCCTCTTGGAAGAGAGGAGAGCCACAGAAAGCCCAAACCGTCAAAGACCTGATGCGCAGACAAAGTAAGAGGATGCTGGGTGCTGGATCTTCATGGCGGAAGCTGCTGTCACCAGTTCCTCACAGTGCGTCCGGGTGTCCAGACTGGGGAGGACCTCAGGAGCTTGCCCTGTCTTAGGGACCAGAGGCCTCAGTGGTGCAATCACTGCCGCTTTTCTGGGGGCTTCCCAAAGGACGGTTCCCCAGATCTGCTCACCCCCTCATCCACTGAGTGTGAGCCTGAGCTCCGCATGGCATCCTGCCCGGAATAGCAACAGCTCGCTCAACTTTCTGAAGGTCTCCTGTTGTCCTCCTGCACGCTGAGGGTCTCTGCCTCGCTTGGGTGTTTATTTCTTGCTCTGCGAAGCAATGATTTAATTCTTGCCTGGGATATCATTCAGCCCCAGTTTGTGCTGAAGTGAAACATATTTCAGCACCCACCAATTTCCATATAGATAAAAAAAGAAAAAAAAAAAGAAGGAAGGAAAACAACCTCAACCCGCATCTTCACAAACGATGCATCTGAAACCTGTTTCTGGAAGATGGATTGCTCCATCAGGCTGCTAAGAGGTTTTTCTTGACTTGTCAACAGTTTTATACCCCCACAAACATTCGTGGCTATAAATTATTCATTGCCCAGTTAGTGGTTAAAAAAAAAAAGGATGCCTGGGGCCGAGGTACATTCTTAATTCTCCCTCTGCTCTTCAGATCCAAGTTGTTTTTTTCCTTCCTGCTGCTGGAAAAGTAGAAGTAAGTGCAAGTCTCTTGCCGGGGAGGTTCATGGCCGCTGCCTAACAAGGCGGTCTTGCTGAGCCCAGTGTGAGCTCTGCTGGGGGGTGGGGTGGGGGTGGGGATAGTCCTGTGCAGTTTGGGGTAAGGCCAGACACTGGGGTTCTCAGATACATGTGGAGGTAGGAAATAGGTGTGTTTGGGTTTTTTTTTTTCCCTGTTGGCAGGAACTCCAAGGCTTTCCAAAAAGCAGAGAGGAGACTTGATTCTATTCTAGGCTCCGTCATTTCAGAGAGCACGGTGGGAAAGGATCTGAGACTTCTGCTCACCGGATTCCACCTCCCTGGACCCCTCCGGGGGCGGGGGTCCTGCCAGGACACAGCATGCCCTTGTTTTTCTCCCTTGTGCCCACCCTCTCTTGTCTGGCACAGCCTGGGACCTCCCCGAAACTCCGCCGGACCTCCTGGTCCGCCAGGATTCTCACGCCTCCCATCACTGGTGGGACTGGGCTTCAGAGCTTGGGGCCATGACAGGGCCATGCAAGCTGGGTGGCTTGAACCAACAGAAATCCATTCTCTTACTGTCTGGGAGGTAAGGAGTCGAGCATGAAGGTGTCAGGAAGCCGTGTTCCCTCCGGCCTCTCCCTCTCCCTCGCTCCTGGTGGCGGCCCTCCACCCCTGGCCTGCAGCTGGAGTTTCTACTTCATCGTTGTGCGGTGTCCTTCCTGTGTGTCTCTGTGTCCAGCCCTCTTCTTGGAGAGATGCTGGTCACATGGGATGAGGGCCTCCTCTCCTCCTTATCTTAATGTCTCCTGCTCCATCTGCAAAGACCCTATTTCCAAGAAGGGCCACAGTCACAGGGAGCAAGAGTTGGGACTTCCGAGTAGCTTTGTGAGAGGTGCAACTCAGCCCGTGACAGGGTCAGAGGAGGAGGAGCCTCCAGCGATCCGGCCCAGAGCAGAGATCGGAAGCGTCAGAAGGGCTAAGAGTTGGCCTCCCACGGAGAGCTCACCATCCTTCACAACACTATTGCCCATTGTTGCCCTGAACAAGTGTCGGTGGTCACTTGGCCTCCAGGCACAGCACCGAAGGCCCCTTCTCTGACTCCAGCTCTGCTGTGGGCCTGGAAAGCTGTCCTTTCCCACAGGCACGGAGAGAAAATTGGGCTGAGGGTAGAGCTGACCCACCTCGAATGGAAACCAGATGTCCCTGAACAGCCTTGGATCTTGTCCAAGGACCTGGTTGGAGAGCACAAAGTCCATGTGTCTCTGGGGGCAGGAGATGTGGCCCCTCGGGGGTCCCCCGGCTCCACCTCCACCCCCGGTCTTCCTTCTTCTCCATGTTGTCCCCAGACACTGGGGATTTTGCCAGGCAACACCTCCGGGGGGCTCCAGGAAGGCTCCTGGAGTCCCCTCTCCATCTGGAGAGAACTGGCCGGTGGCCTCTCAACAGTCCCGTGCCTTGCTGGGTGACATGGTGTCACACGGGTACTGAGAACGGGACTATTCGCTGATGTGGGGGAAAGGACTGCTCATCATTTCCAAATATTTGGCATATGGAAGGCTGAAGAAGAGACGTGGCAGAGAGTTCTGGCTTCCAGAGGCTGGGTTTGTATTTGTTTGTTTGTTTTTTATGTTTTATTTATTTTTAATTTTTAAATTTTTAAATGTTTATTTATTTTTGAGAGAAAGAGAGAGAGAGACAGAGCATGAGCAGAGGAAGACAGAGAGAGAGAGGGAGACACAGAATCCAAAGCAGGTTCCAGGCTCCGAGCTGTCAGCACAGAGCCGGACACAAGGCTCGAAACCATGAACTATGAGATCACGCCCTGCGCTGAAGTCTGATGCTTAACTGACTGAGCCCCCCAGGCGCCTCTAAGGCTGGGTTTGTAAACACCAGTGGACATTAGGTTTTGTCAAGGTCACCCAGTGCCTGGTGTCTGTCACTTTCACGAGCCCAGCCATGGCTGCAGGAGGAAGGGGTTCCGTCCTGCAGACAGCAGACCGAAGAGGCAGGGGCCCAATGGTCCCGATTCATTGCTTTGGATGTGGCTGTTACTTTCTAGGTTACTCACCTTTGGGTCAGTTTAAGTTTATTTTAAGTGAGACTAAGCTGCCTTTACCAGGAGCCGCTGGGGCTCCCCTGAGCCCAGGCCACCCTAAGTGTGCCCCTAAGTGTGCCTCTAAGTGTGGTAATGAGGCTGTTTGGAGCACAGGTGGCTGAGGGAATGAAAAGATGCCCTGTGGGAGCCCTGGGCCACGACGGTTGAGGAAGCCAGGAACTAAACACAAGCACTCCACAGACAGTATTGTACTCCCTCCTTACAGCACACCCACTGCACAGGTGAGGAGACCGTGGCTCCAAGACACAGAGATCTTCAGGTCACCTAGATCTAGAAGCTTCCTGAAGGGGAGGATTTCTTCTCCAGGCAGGTCTCTCTGATCACATAGTGGGGGGTGGTGGCTGAGTCCAAATGATCTTTGGGAAAATGGGGTTCCTTCCCAGGGCTCAGGATCTGAAGAGCCGCCTTTGGAGTGGAGGGCTGCCCCCTCCCCGGCTGTCTGGGGAGCTGCACGCACAGCGCGTCTAGGCGGCGGCCATACTGATGGAGGATGTGCAAAGCCAGGGAAGGGCAGCCGGCCCGCGGGGCCCCTGCTGCGGGAGGACTCAGAGGAAGAAACAGAGCAGGCGACAGAAGGAGCATGCTTTCCTGGGAGCATCTGGTGAAATGTCTCTTTTCATTCAAAGACGTCAATAAGAGGAGGTCTTCTGAAATGACGGATTTCAGGGAGTATTTGGAGGCATTCTGCAGAATTCCAGACTGTTGTAAAGAGAAACAAGAGTGATGGGGGCGCATCAGGCGAGCTGAGGGCAAAGCACAAACCAGCCCCCCCCCACCCCCCCAGGTGGGATAGGTGTGCCGGGCTACGAGAACAAAGGAAGGGGGGTCTTGGTGGCTCAGTTGGTTACGCATCTGACTTCGGCTCAGGTCATGATCTCATGGTTCCTGGGTTCCTGTCTTTGGATCCTGTGTCTCCCTCTCTCTCTGACCCTCCCCTGCCCACCCTGTCTCTCTCTCTCTCTCTCAAAAATAAATAAAACTTAAAAAAAATTTTTTTAAAAGCAAAGGAAAGGGGAAACTAAATGGTTAACTGATAGAGATCACAGTCGTGCAAGACGTGAGTCTCCATTAATTTACAAACATCTTTGTAAATTACAAGGACATGTTATCAATAACCCAATCTCCAGAAACCTATAGACTCCGTTTCCTGGAGCTCCAATATCAGCCCCCCCTTGGTAGAGATGTGGGGACAAAGCAAGAAGGAAATGGTAGGTGAAATTAGATTTCCTTATAACCTGCAGCCCATTGACAGATACCGGAGGCAAATACAGAATAGAGCATTTCCTCAGGAGCCCTCCCCCGTCCTAGTGTGAATGCATCGCTAGAGGAAAAAGAGCCTTGGCCTGAAGACAGCAAGGGCTCAGGTGGTTTAGGGGGTCCTTGCTAGCACATCACAGTCCTTCTGAAGGCCTCCCTTCTGCCTTTACCGCCCCAACTCCACAGCGTATAATATTCTTCACACGGTGCTGCTCTTTCTGCTCATGGGTCCTGTGCCCACGCTTTAATAAGATCCCCCTTTTTTTACACCAAAGACGTCTCCAGAATTCTTTCCCGGCCATTAACTCTGAACCCCCACCCATTCCAAAACGCCATCAAAAGTAGCAAGATGTCCCCAAAATAAATTATTAATTAATTCCATCATCTTTTCTTAAGACTGGATTCTTTGAAATAAGAGAGGACTATGTAAGTCATTTATCTTCTGTATCTTTGAAGTTTATTTTGTTTTTTTAACATTAATTCATTTTTGAGAGACAGAGAGAGACAAAGCGTCAGAGGGGGAAGGGCAGAGAGAGTGGGAGACACAGAATCGGAAGCAGGCTCCGAGCTGTCAGCACAGAGCCTGATGCGGGGCTTGAACCCATGAACTGTGAGATCATAACCTGAGCTGAAGTCGAACGCTTAACCCACTGAGCCACCTTGGTGCCCCTTAATGTTTATTTCATTAAAAAATTTTTTTATTCAAGTATCTTATTATATTTATATCAAGTATCTTAATTATTTAAGATACGGTGTTACACTGGTTTCAGGTGTATGCTATAATGATTCAATAGTTTTAGACATTTCTCAGTGCTCATTAAGGCAAGGGTACTCTGTATCTTTTTTAATTAATAATTTTGTTGAGATGTAATTCACTCAGCATATAGGTCATTCATTCGAAGTGTACCACTCAGTGGTTTTTAGTATAATTACCACGCTGTGCATCCATCACCACGATCCATTGTGGAACATTCTTTAACCTCTGAGAGCACGTTCTGGGGCAGGGCCCCTCCACCCAGGGAAGGCAGGGGTCTCAGAAGGCCCCTTCTGGGTCCCTCGGGATCTCCGGTTCTCTTTGTTAAGGAGTCTGCTTCCTTTGGTAACTGACCCAGCCCATTTCCACTAATGACCGGCTGATCGCTCAACTGTTTTCAAAATGCCCTGGGGTATAAATTGTTCCCGGGTCTGATCCACTCAAGTTCAGGCAGTCTTCCAGGTTCGTCTGGAGTCCAGGAGGACACTTCTTGGCTGTCTCCTTCCCAGTTTCTCTCTGGTGCACAGGCTTGCTTTTGGTTGAGCTGGTGGAGCTTAATTAAGAGGGGCTGTTGTTTTCAGGAGTTCCCTTAGGCCTGAACTTCCCCACCTTCGGTTTTAAATACATCTGGTTCCTTTGGAAGCTCTGTGGAGCTCCTTTCTCTGGCACTGCCTTCTCCCTGGGCGAACTCTGGGCTCCAGCCCTGCGTGCTCCTGGGCTTCCTGGCTTGTCTCTCCCATGGATACTGTGCCTTAGGAATCTGCTGGGAGGGGGACCTGGGGCCCGGTCCTCGTGGCCTGCTCTTCGGGGGTGTGTAGCCGGAAGGTAGCCACCTCCTCTCTGCCACACTCACCAGGAATCCACTTGGAGCTGGAGGGCATGAAAATGCTGGTGGCCCGTCTTTCTGATGGGGGGACAGGGAGCCCTGTCTTGTTGGCCACACCCACCCACGGGAAGCTTCTATCCAGCTGAGCCCACGAGGGGAGGGAGAGAAATGTGCTTGTGGCTGAAATGTGCTAGATTCTTGCTGTTCTTCTAGAGTTTTAGAAGATTTCCTTGAATCGATGCTTCTTCATTTGTCATATGCTCTTAGGACAGTTCCCAGAAACTTTAAACGGTTGTGTTTTTTGTTTTGCTTTTTTGGAAAAAGTTTTTGCCAGATTTGCCTGTTTCATTAGGGAGGGGCCCATGGAGGTCCATGTCCCATTCCAGAACGGGAAACTGTACTGTTTGATTTTAATAACAAAGGCATCTTTATATTAATGAATTTATCTCCAAATAGAGCTTTGGTGGTATGTGATGAGTTTTGACAAGTCATATTCTAATTTTCTATTGTATTGTTTATTTTCTAAACTCAATAGGAAGAATTAGTTTTCAAATAGGCTATTGTCTATTGATCTGTATCTATCATCTATCGATCTATTCTCTCTTTTTCTCTCACTCTCTGTGTCTCTCCATCATCCATCTGTCTATCTGTCTGTCTGTCTATTTTTGGCCTTCAGATTTTTTGTCATTCCAGTGTAGCTTTTGTAGGATTCTGTGGTTTGGAAAATGGCTTGTATGGTTTCTGCTCTTTGTAATTTAAAAAGTTTATCTTTTTTGGACATATATGTGGAAGTTTTTGTAAATGTTCCATCTCCAACCTGAGAAAAAGGTATATTTTCTGCTCATGGGGCACAAAACTCGGTATCTATCAGTGTAGCCTCGTTAATCATGTTTTTGGATTCCCTAGGTGTGCCATAGACAACGCTCCAACAGGGGGAGGTCGGGTAGAAGGAACAGAGAAGTTGAGAAGCAAACCAGGGGAGCATCTGTAGCTAGCTCATGGTGACTCCGTGGGAGATGTACTTGACGTGTCTCCCCAGATGCCCAGGCGGGTAGCACAGAGGTTCATAGAACTTCTGGATTAGAAGGGCCGTGGGAGATTTTCCAGCTCCACTTCCTTGTTTTACAAACAAGGAAAATGATTTGCTCAGGGTCACACAGCTGGCAAACTCTGAGGCTGGGAACCGAATCTAGGTCCGTGGATTCTAGGAAGGGCATGGGGTCTCTGGTTTTGCCCTGCATCTGGTGTTTTGTATTCTCTTTCAGTCTTCACTGTTGTCCCTGAGACAGTTATGCCTTATGAAACAACAACAACAAAGAACACCCTCTACATTTATTTGTAGGTACTTTTCTTTTTTTTTTTCAAAAAAATCTTTTTAATGTTTATTTGTTGTGAGGAGAGAGAGGGGCAGAGTGTGAGCAGGGAAGGGGCAGAGAGAGAAGAGACAAAGAATCGGAAGCAGCCTCCAGGCTCTGAGCTGTCAGCACAGAGCCTGATGTGGGGCTCGAACCCACGAACCATGAGATCATGACCTGAGCCAAAATCAGATGCTTAAACGACTGAGCAACCCAGACCCCCCCCCCCATTTTTAAGTTTACTTATTTATTTTGAGAGAGAGAGAGAGAAAGAGAGAACACAAGAAGGGGAGTGGGAGAGAGAGAGAGAGAGGGAGAGAGAGAATCTCAAGCAGACTCTGTGCTGTCAGCCCAGAGCTCACTGCAGGGCTCGAACCCGGAAACCGTGAGCCCATGACCTGAGCTGAAATCAAGAGTTGGACGCCTAACCGACGGAGCCCCGAGGTGTCCCTGTTTGTAGGTGCTTTACAATTTACAAGGCACATTTCCATGCCTCATCTACTTTAATCTTTCACAGTCCAGTGATGTTTAAGGCAGTGCTGATACCCCAGACCTGTGGGTGAGGAACTCCGGGCTTGGAGACTGGCAGTCCCTGTCAGTACTGGGGTCTTCTGCCACCTCCCCCCCCACCCCCCGCCCCAACCCAAGGCTGTGCCTTCAATCACAGGGCCCTGGAGTCCCGTCCACCTTGGCTCAGAGCCAATGTTCAGACTCTCACTTCCTAAGCGGTTCCTTTGGGGTAAAAGTGTAGCATTCTGTAGGATTTTTGTGTCCTCTGTTGGAACCGTGCCCTGGGTAGCTGGCAAGGTTTCATGAACATAGCTCTAAGTCTGGGGAATTATCCTTTTAAAAATATCACTCTATTTTCTGCACCTGCTGTGTGTAGGTTATAACTGACAGGTGTACACTGGAAGCATTTCTCTGCTTATCTTCCGGGATGCTCCTAGTGC
Source organism: Helogale parvula (assembly GCA_004023845.1). Classification (NCBI taxonomy): domain Eukaryota; kingdom Metazoa; phylum Chordata; class Mammalia; order Carnivora; family Herpestidae; genus Helogale; species Helogale parvula. The sequence goes on along the minus strand of PJEM01007141.1, from coordinate 10,111 downwards.
ATTCAATGCCTTTCGTCTCCTCCCTGTGCAGGGACACTTAGACAGCCATGTCTCAGCTGCACCTGCCCCCGGCCCCTCTACCCAGCCTCATGATGCCATTGAATGGCCTTTCTTGTTCTCATCTGGGAGTTTTGGACCACCTAAATAGGCTGTGCCATGATTGGAGGCTCCTAACTGCCTCCTCTCAAATAAACGGCCTCAAACAAGAGTTGCTGTGTAGGTTACATTGACCGTCTATTACTGAGTAACAAATTACCCCCAAATCTAGTGGTTTGAAACAGCAGTACACTCTTACTGACTCGAACGGCGTCTGCGGGTCAAGAAGCTTGGGAGGGACTGAGCTGAGTGCTTCTGGCCCGACGTCTCCCATTAGGGTGCCTTCGGACGTCACCTGGCACTGCTGTCATTTGAAGGTTGGCTCAGGGCTGGAGGGCTGACTTCCAAGGCGACTCCACACATGTGGCTGGTGGGCTGGTGCTGGCCGTTGGCAGGGGGCCCTCAGTTCCCTCCATGGCGGCCTCTCCCGGGGCCACCTGAGTGTCCTCACAACATGGCGGCCGGCTTCCCTCAGAGCAAGCGAGGCGGGGAGGGAGAAGTCAGAAACTCCATGTCTCCTGTGACCTGGACTTGGATGTCACACCAGCCATTTCTGCAGCACCCACTGGTTACATCTCCGCAACATCTCTGTTCCGTGGGGAGGCGAAGGACTCCGCACGGCTGAGAATCAGCCAGGAGGTGAGAACCAGCGGTGGCCGTCTGGAGGCTGCCTACCACCGGGCCAAACACCAGAGCCCATGCCAGCCGGTTTATATCTATTTCTCTTCCCCACAGCTCTGTGAGGCAAGCCTCATTTGCCCTAGAAAGGAAACAGAGAGATGAAGTCATTTGCCTCTTCATCCTCTAAGTAGATTTGAACCATGTAGATCTGAACTCCAGGCCGTAGCTTATGAATTAGCCCTTTGCCTTCTGTTGGCTCTTGGTGTTTTCTACACCTTGTGTCTTCAGTTAGTTTCGTGCTCTGCTCAGCTGCTCCGAGAGAGACTGAGAAGCTCCATGTGGGGACAACGGGCTCTTGGACTGGAACACAGGACCGAGTCAGCCCGAAGACCGGCCTCCCCTGGGGCTCAGGTGGATTAACAGAAATGTGGTGTCCAGAATCTAGGCTATAGGATCAGGGGTGCGACTGTGAGAAGTCTGCAGATGCTGGAACCTTTTTAGGAGGGACGACCCAGGGCAGCTGGGGGACGGGGACTCCTTAGGAAAAAACCTAGGAAAAAACAACCAGTAGACTTTGAGATAGGAAGTGGAGGCTATGGGGGGGTGGGCCTGGTGACTCAGCAGGTTAGGCGTCCGACTCCTGATTTCGGCTCAGGTCATGATCTTGCAGCTCATGAGATCGGTTCATGAAATCAAGTGCCGTGTGGCGTTCTGCGCTGACAGCGCGGAGCTTGCTTGGGACTGATTCTCTCCCTCTCTCTCTCTCTCTGCCTCACCTCCTCGTGCATGTGCTTGCTTTCTCTCAAGATAGATAAATACATAAATTTGAAAAAAGGAGCTGGAGGTGGTGGTGACGTTGACGCACGTCCATGTATGGCCCGCGGTGGGGAGGGCCCGTCAGAGGACTGCCAAGGCCCATGCTGTTTCTCCAAGAGGCTGACTTCCCCTCTCACAGCCTACGCCCCTGAAAGCAATCAGAGACGCCCATTCTCACGTGCAGATGTCACACGTCACGCACCTGCTCAGCTACCTCAGCTTCCACGGAGACTGACGGCGGACTCGGCCATCGAGGCCCGGCCTCATCGCGCACTGCGGGACAGCAGACCACCCCTGCTCGCCCACGTGCATGGTCGCACGTATGCATACATAAACACGCTCACACACAGGAACATGTCCACACCCGCCACATACACGGACACACACGCCCACTCACACCCACCCACAAAACATACGGACTCACAGGAACGTGCCCACACATGCATGTACGTACAGACCCACTGGGACACACGCGTACACAGACACGCACACATAGGAGCACGTCCATACTCTTCCCCGCGCACACACAATCTTACAAACATGCTCACACCCATGTATCCAGAAGCTCACAGTCACATATACACGAACACGTTCACACACAAACACATGCTCTCCATGCTCACACTCACACGAGCACACACGGACACACACACGCACTCTCATATTCATAGACGCGTGCTCGCGCACACTTACGGGAGTCATACACTTCACATGCACACTACGTGCACATCTGTGTGCTCATGTGAACACACAGGCATCTCACTCGTGCTTGTTTGCACACACACACTGGCAAACACACACACATCCACCACGCAGAGTTCTTCTACCCATCTTGCACGCACACGCCTGTTTCCCTTCACACACACACACACATCCATCCTCACACCCCTATGCTTGCATGCTCACCCCCACACACGTGCACACACACACACACACACACACACACACACACTCACACAGTCCCTACCTTTTCTAAGTAACACCCGCTCATTCTTCAGCTTGAGCCAAATTCTCAGGGGAGCCTTACCAGACTCTCCAGATAAAGTCAGACCTCTCGGTGTGGGTGCTGTCCTAGGTGCTGTCCTGGGTGCTTTCCTAGGTTGTCATTTCCAGTTCCTCGTCGGATAGCCGTTACCGCCCCACCTACCCCCAGACATGGCTGCGGCTGGATCTGCTACCCCGCGTGTAGGGCAGTGGGCGTCAGTGAGCGGCGGAGAGGAGGAGCGTGTGCTGTGATCTGCACGTGGCACTAGTTGAGGCTGACCTGGAGAGAACTCAGATATCAGAGTTGGGGACAGATGACACCTTGAGTCTCTCTGAGGCCCAACGGTCTCTGAGTGGACCACAAGCTCCCTGTTTCCTGGGATGCAAAGTCCTGTTTCAGGAACTCACCTGGGAATGATCTTAGTTTGCAGCCCTCGGAATCCCTGAAATTTCTGCTACGCAGCCCGCTCCCCTGGGAGCCGAGAGCGCCCGTCTTCACCCTCTGCCGTGTTTCCTCACCAGTAACACTTGTTTGGTCTCTCATGTGCCAGGCGCCGGGTCTCCGTCTTCAGGTCTGGGCAGGGGCTTCCTGAGGGCCCCCCACTGCCTCAGACCGGCATCTCCCTCCCAGGGGCTGCTGTTTGCCCCTCCCTGTGGTCTTTCCGTATGGGGCCCAAAACGCGGGGCAGGCCCTCCCCTTGGTTCACGAGCAGACAAGACTCGATGGGCCCGGGGATGTGAGAGCTGCTGGGGTGGAGGCGGTGGCAGGTGGGCTGTCCCAGGCCCTCCCGGTGCCCGCGGAGGACAGGGTTCATCAATCTGAAAGAAGTGAGGCTGCAGTCTTCTCTTTCCGTGGATTCTGAAAGCAGCATCTCAGAATTCCAACTTCCCCTCTACCTGGGCCATGTGAGCTCCCGTGTAAGTGTCCATATTTAAATCGCACAGTTGAAGAGACAGCTTCCAGAACAGAGGGATCTCTGAGAAAGTCAACGTGGTCTGATGGATGACAATTCCAAAGCAGAGATGATTTCCTAGGGCTTTAAAGAACTGGAACTCAGTCCTACCTCGGTGTTACCCACTGCTTAGTCTCCGTGGGCTCAGTTTCTTAATCTCTAAAATCGGCCAGTAAGCCCCATCTTTAGGGAGAAGGATATGCAGTGACACATCTGCAAACTCTCTGTGCAGATGTGGTGAGCCCCACCCTCCGCTGAGTCCCGTCCTTGGCTTTCTAGCCCCTCCCTCGTGTGGCTGAGGACGCGTGAGGCTTTTGGACCCCTCCCCACCCCCCATCATTTCCCAACAGGGCATCGCCTGTCACATTCTTACCAAAGATGCACCCTAACGGACCCACTACGACATCAGGGGGCTGGTCAGCGAGGAGGGGGTGAAGGCCTGGGACCGGCCGTCTGAGTCCCAGAAAAGGGGTTGAATTCTCAGTGTCCCGACGGCTCATGTAGTCTTAGCAAGAGTAGAGCTGTGTGCCCTGAGCGGATGGATGGCGGCCCCAGGAGCTCACGGGGAGGGTCCCCTTCTCTTCCGGCTCGGCTCTCTGGCGATGGGTCCTGGCTGCACTTGCTCCCTAAATGCTCGCTCTTTGGGGCTGACTCCAGGCACTCCGGCATGTTATTGATAAGGCAGTCCTTCTCGATTTTTCCTCTGAGTGGGAAACTGCCGGCGGCTGCCCGGTGGAGAGTTTCCAGCTTTCCGGGCAGTTTGAACTGGGCAGTGTGGCTTTTGAAGGTGATCGCGCACCCATTAGGTTTAGGAAACAAGCCAGGAAGGGCTGACGGCGTGAAGGGACCTGTGCGAGGGCCAGCGAGATGGGACCATTGCCTGTCGGTCAGTGGCTCAGCCTTAGGACCTGCCACTTTCCCGGAGTGGGCTTGGCCCCCCCTGTGTCCTGCTGTCCCTACCGGGTCTCCCTGGCTTAGGTGGCTTCTCGCTGGGCCTGGATGTCTGCAGCGGCCAGTCCTGTCTCCTGCTCGGTCTCCCATAGGCACCCGCACACTAATGCCACCTGCTTCCTTCCCTGGGAGCCATTCACAGCTGCCTGCTGACTTCCAGGGAGGTCTGAGCTCCTGGCCTGCGTTGCAGAGTCTGCCTTTCTCGTGTTCTCTTGCACACTCTTCATGCCCGGGATAGTCGGCTGATGGGAACGTCTCTGTCTTTAGGCTGGTGCCCAGGCAGGCAGGAACTGGGTGGCCTGTACCTCGGTGACAGAAAGGCCATCAGAGTGCTGGGGCCAACCACAGGGGCGCCAGCCAGGAGATGAGCCCACCCAGGTGAGGCACACGTTGCCTTTCCCATCTGAGCTGCTCCTTGATGACCCCGTCCGGCTTTGGTCTGGGAAGAGACCCCGCACATAAGGAGAGGGATTCCAGCTCCGGCGCTCAGGGTTCTGAGCCTTCAGGCAAGTTACTTAAATGTGTGAGCCTCACTTTTCTCATCTGTAAAATGGGATTGATAATAATACCCATCTTACAGTCGTAAGGATTGAACCGGATCATCATTGGAAGCATTTGGCACATTAGCTGTTCACGTCAGTGCTCAGCGAATGACAGCTGTTATGATTTGCAGTATTTCTGTGCCCGTTAATCAACGGCCCCTTGTTGGCATTTGATCCCCTAAGAGAAAGCCCCAGGAGTGCTTGCTACAAAGCATCAAACATCCATTTGGGGAAGGAGAGGCTTGGGGTCTCCCTCGAGAGGCTGCTGAGCCCAGGGAAACTGCCCAGCAGCCCCACGTGTGGGGTGACAGAGGAGGAGCCACCAGGTCCCTGAGATCACAGAGGGGCAGGACATGGGTCCGGGCTCTGCTGCTTGGAAGGGCTTCTGGAATCAACCAATAGGGTCTGGACAGGGAGGGATGAAGGTGAGAGTGCAGGGAAGGAGGGTGGCCATTTTCCCTTAGTTCTCAGGCCTCTGCGCTCTTGACTGTCCCAGGGGACCACAGTCACTTTACTTCTGTCCCCAAGACAGCAGGCTGGGGGCTCACGCAGACCGGGAACCAACAATTTGTCGTGAATAGAGGTGGGAACATCTTTGGCCCCGTGCAGGGGGAATGGTGAGGAGGGGGCAGAAGCAGACTCACTGGGGTCCCCAGGGCTTGGTCCCCTTGCTTCTTGGAAGGGGAGCTGGGCCAGATCTTTGCGACTTGTCTGTGGCCCGAGGACCCGGCCGAGTGTGGGCTGTTAATGATCTAGGAAGTACAAAAATGTAGAGCAGGCATTTAGCCACATGACAGCCATTTGAACGAGCAATGATCTGTTGAATATAATAATATGATATATAATATTATTACAATGAAAGATAACAAAAAAGCTGGCTTGTGTTTCATATCCTTTTTTCCATGTCATTTGTCTAGTGAGTTATTTTTTATTGTATTTTACAAAAGTATCAATCCCTGGTGGATTGGAAATCGGGAAGCAAAACCCACCCTAGTTTATCACTGTCAATGATTCAAGTGCTGGGACTGGGTGCCTCCTGGAATTTCCCTCGTGCTGAGTCCAGGACCCTCCGGGGGGTCGTGCAGTGACCTTGGGCCTTGACCCCTGGGATAATTGCCGTGAGAAAAAGAGGCGCGGCTGGTGTGTTGGCCCTGAGCCTGGCTCTGAGGCCTGGCCCCGGCCCCCTCGCCTTGTCTGGGACCTGGAGCCCTTATGTACTTCTTCTTGTACCCAGAGGCTCCTGTTCTTATTTTAAATGTTTGGGACTTTGTTCACCGTGTTTTTGTTTTGTTTTGTTTTGTTTTTGGCGTTCATTTTGATTATCATTTTTTATTTTATTTTTTAATGTTTTTAAAATTTATTTTTGAGAGAAAGAGAGAGATAGATACAGCGCAAGCAGGGACAGAGAGAGAGGGAGACACAGAATCCGAAGCAGGCTCCAGGCTCTGAGCTGTCAGCACAGAGCCCGACACAGGCTCAAACACACAAATCGTGAGATCATGGCCTGAGCCAAAGTTGGACTCTTAACTAACTGAGCCACCCAGGAGCCCCCCATTTTGATTATTTAGAATATCATTACATTAAGATATTATTTATTGTGATTAGAGGCTCTGGTGCCCCTTAAATTTTGCACCCCAGGCCCATGCCCTGAGTGGAACCCAGAGGCTCGGGCGTCACCCAGTCCGAGGCCCCAGGGCCAGAAGGGAGCTGACAGCCAGAGCAAACCAGTAACGACTCTCCGAGGCGGGGCGCCTGAGTGGCTCAGTTGGTTAAGTGTCTGACTCTTGATTTCGGCTCGGGTCAGGATTTCACTGTGGGATCGAGCCCCGCACTGGGCTCTGTGCTGACAGCATGGAGCCTGCTTGGGATTCTCTCTCCCTCTCTTTGCCCTTCCTCCACTCATGCTTGCTCTCTCTTTCTTTAAAAAAAAAAAATTCTAGAAAAAAAACCTTTCAGAGTCTCATGAAAAGCTGTTCACGGGGACCAAGGGGGAGTGTGTTGTTTGTGCTGAGGGCAGGTCCCAGCAGTTAGAAGAGGAAGTTAAATAGTGAAAGGGCTCTGACTGAATATTAACATTCACCTCTGACCCTCCACGGGCTCATGTTCTGAGAAGCTCATCCAAGTTGATAAAATCTTAAAAACCACAGGGCCTTGCTGAGAAGCTGGTTGGGTATAATGGATGGAATGTTCTACCAACTCACCCCCCGACCATCCTGTTCCCTCCCCTTCACCTTTCCCATTGAAGACTGCCTTTATGGGAGAGACACCTGCCGTTACTCACACATGAAGAGGGGGTGCCCTCTCCGCAACACAGAAGGAGGTTCCGGAACGTTCTTTCAGGAGCGCTGAGGGGTGTTTACCCATTGATGGTTTTTCTACCTTGATGTGGTTCCTTAGAGGCCTGATCATAAGGTGACTTCACAGACAGAAGCACTCGTTGAAAAGGAAAATGTTGAATACCTCAATAATATTTTCTACGCAGGCCGCCGTACCAGAGCACCGTAGCCGGGGGCTTGAACGACAGAGACCTGTTCCTCACGGTTCTGGAGGCCAGACTTCCAAACGCAGGGCGCCGGCCCGGCTGCCTCCTGGCAAATGCTCTCTTCCTGGCTTCTAGCTCTGTCTTCCCCTGGAGGAGAGAGAGCTCTGGCTTCGCCTCTTGTACGAGCAGTCCCATAATGCAGGCCCCCCCCACATGATCTCATCTACCCCTAACTACCTCCCCTCGGCCCCACCTCCAAATACCTTTCCACTGGAGGTTAGGGCTTCAACACATGGATTTGAGGGGACACCGTCAGTCCGTGGCAGCCCTCAGTCATCTGCTTTGGAAGAGAGGATTTATCCCCACCAATTTCCTGTTTGTGTTCTAGCCTGTGAGGCTGGTGCCGTGGGTGCCGTCTTTCGGGATGGCTCCCTTTGGCCGGTGTTTTGGTTTGGGGGCAAACCTGTCTCAAACACTGAAACTCAGGGCCCAGGGACAATGGTCTCTTTACCACAGCTTTTCCCTCCAAACCTGCACCCTTACTCTTGGCAGGAGGCTGGGTGCACGTGTCCGGCAGCCAAGCTGTGGAAGGAGCCAGGGGCCCCACCACCCCACAGTCTCTTGCTTCTGTGAGCTGTGACTCACATGTTTTATTTTCCCAGTGTGAAGGGACCTCGGCATCCGGTTTCTGGGGCTCTTGAGCTTGCTGTGTCGGCTCACCATTGGACTTGGACTTAAATAGTGCACAGCAAAGCGGTCCCATGATGTCTGCTGACCGTGGGTTCACTTGGGGAGAGGTCAGTCACCCGCTGGGTCCCAGACTCTTTGCCCTGGCTGAGCTCCCTCTGTCGTATTGAAGATTCCTATTTGTTCTCCAAGAAAATGTCCCTGGAACAAAAAGGTGAAAATAAATAAATATGAAACATTCATCACTTCTTCATTATCTGACTATAGTTTTTACAATGACCCATGCTCTTGAAGTTATTCACGTCTTTTGTGTCTGTTTGGTGGAAACACTAGATACTGGCGTGCCACGAGGCATCCCTCCCACCTTGGTCGCCTGTGATGTGACACTTGTGGCTACACACGGGTAACGGTGGTAGTGTTCACACAGAGTATTTGGGCCTCCCTCCAGTGCCCACCCTTCAGAGCTGAGAGCCTGCCGACACACGCTTACCTGCACACCACGGGAAAGGGGACTAAAAATGAGCTCAGGGTTTTTGCTCTCAGGAAGTGGGAGAATGGAGTTCCCATTACCAGGAAAACTGTCGAAAGAGGTGTTGTGGGGTGGAAATCAGTAGTTTGGTTTGAACGTTTTATATGTGACCCGAAAATCATGCCTCCCATTGGAGTTGTTAAGCAGACAGTTGGATATACAAGTCTGGCATTCGGGGGAGAGGTCTAGGCGAAGATCAACATTTGCACGACACTCAGTGCCGAGGGCGAGAAGAGATCAAGACAGTGCATGAGATGGAGGAGCACGGTCCTGGGACCATATCTGGGTCCTCCAACACTTACAGATCAGGGTGAAGCCCAGATACCAGCAGAGGAAACCAAGAATGGCCAACGGGAGTCCAAGAGAAGCAGGGGGTGTGAGGTGCCCAAGAAGCCAAGTAAAGAAAGGAGGAAGTGGTCAACCGTGTCACATGCTCATAGGGTAAATCAGACAATGCCTGGGAACTGGTCATCGCACTGGGCAGGAGAGAGCTGTTGATGACCTTGGAAAGAGTCCAAGGCGGTGGTGGAGAAGAAGCCTGGCCGGTGTGGGTTCAAGAGGAGATGGGAGGGAAAGAGGCAGGAAGAGAAAGGGGAGACAAGTCTTTTCAGATGTTGAAAGAGAAGCTGAGGATTGAAATCGTTGCTGGAGAGGCATGTGAGTGCAAGTGAGTTGAAGGTCCCCTTTTCTTACTTTTCGGTGAGGAATGTTTAGGCACATGTGTGTCACGATGGCAATAATCCGATGCCGAGAGGGAAATGGCTGGTGCAGAAGAGAAGAGACAATTGCGAGAACAGTGTGCTTGGGTAGTTGAGAAAAAACGGAACTCAGAGCACAAGAGGCAGGCTTGGCTTTAGGTGGGAGCATGGACCGAAAAAAATGTCCTTAGAGTCTCAAAATCCCCCGGGACGCTGCAGTAGGGACCGCCCCCATCTGAGTGAGCAGGAAGTCTGCAACTTCCAGATGGGGTGACAGGCCTTCTGTCGGCCACAGCTGCCACCTGGCTGAGCCCCTCCTTGTTTCCAGCTCAGGTTTGATTTGGTTCTGGGGGAGGGTCATTCTGCATCCGGGCCAGTCTGCCCTGGGGAGAGCCTCACCTGGGCGACCCCGGCCTGGAGCTGTGCCTGTGGGACGAGCACGCAGGTGACTCTCATCAGGGAGGCTTTGGGAAACACCGGGGGTCCCCCAGACAGGCTGCCCACCCGCACCAGTGGGGTCCTACCCCAGGCCTAGAGAATCAGAATCACACAGAACTAGGGGTGCCTGGGTGGCTCAATCAGTTAAGTGTCTGACTTCGGCTCAGGTCATGATCTCATGATTCAAGTTCTGTGCTGGGCTCTGTGCTGACAGCTCAGAGCCTGGAGCTGCTTTGGATTCTGTGCCTCCCTCTTTCCCTGCCCCTTCTCTGCTCCTGCTCTGTCTCTCTCTGTCTGAAAAATGAATAAGCCTT
>PJEM01007140.1:0-94281 GCA_004023845.1 Helogale parvula | reverse complement strand
CTCCCTTCCTTGGGCTGAGAACTGGAGGGTGAAGGCACTACTGTGTGTAGACAGGACAACCCTGCTGCAGAGGAAAGCGTTAGTCATCATGAGCTGCTGTGATGTCAGCTTGGTCACGGCTGTTTCTAGAAGGATGAGATGGAGCTCACCAGGCACGGATGCATTATTTTAGAATATCCACCAGTGAAATTGGATGGTCAGTAGAAGAACTATCTGTACTTTGAACGGTCATGGATCTAGACCCCAAAATGTGTTGAACCGTGTGTTCTGCTCTTGAACTCCATGCTGACTGGATTGGAAGCCTGGAAACTACGTAAAGAAGAGTGTAAAGAACTTCTTGGGTTATAGAATCTGTGTTTCGAATCCTCTCTGGCTGAAAGCCTACCCCCAGTGTGACCAGACAGTCCTTGTATCGTCACCCTTGTCCCTTAAACTTCTCGAATCACTTTTGGCAGAATGCAGCTAAACTATCTGGAGGATTTTGACAACAGTCTGACCGCCATCTGAACTCTCCAGCTTTAAGATCCGGCTGCTTCATTGGTCACAGTCAAAGGTGTGGCAAGTCAGGTCCTAATAAATTCTAGGTGAAAATGGGACACCCCAGTATTTATCACCATCAATTGTCCTTATGAATTCTAAAGAGTAGTCACCGCTTAAGACAGTTTTGTCTTTTATGCCAAGACCAGGAGGGAACAGCACTGTCACTCAAGTCATTTCTGTGCACCTCTATCCACTCAGAGCAATGCTCACATGTCCAGCGGAGTTTTATAGAGGTGTCTAAAGAAATTTATGCCCAGGGTTGCTACCGTAATAAAGATTTCAGAAGCTGCGTTCATTTTTCACCCTCTTCATCAAGGTGGTAAGCGTCTACATTTTCTGGAAGTAGCCATGAGAGGCAATTAAAGAATGAAAAATGCGCCTCCTCTGTTGATAGGACTTGGGTTCTGAGCCAGAATTCCCAAGTGCAGATTGACAGTGTTCTTGCCTTCGGAAGTCCAGCTTTCATTGCTCTCTCTCTGCTCTTGCTTTTGACAGCAGCATAATGAGTAATAGAAAAGTTTCATTAATTCTCGAAAAGAAATGTTCTGTCATTTGACATTTCTCAGAGAATATTCTTATGACAAGAAGTTGGCTCGTAAGTGAGGAAAAGCTCAATTTGTATGGGCTGGGAGACATGAACGCTGAGAAAGTTGTGAGAGGGAGCAGGGGGAAAAGAAATCTCTTCCCTTTTCTCTTTCTAAGCTGCGGTGCCAGAATTTCTGATGGACGAGATTCAGGGAAGTTGACTCATCCCACTGGGCCTCGTAGACTTTTCTTGCAACAGTCAAAGGAACACTTTTAGCCAGATTGCTTAGACTGTTCTCTTTTTCTGCTCAGTCTTCCTGTGTTGTGAGCTGCTGGTTTCTTCTCTCAGCATATGAGGTGTTGATTTTATCCCCCAATAAACACGTAATATATTTTCTGTCAGCTAATCACCTATGACTGAAAAGCAAAGAGAAACCCTATCTGATGTCCTTCTCTTGACTGTAACTTTGTGAAGAACTGTGTGTGATGTGCCTCTCCTGCACCTCCCACGTCTACTTGTTTGTGTGCATAACCAGACACTGATGTTTTTTATTTTTTTTAATGTTTATTTATTTTTGAGAGAGAGACAGAGCATGAGTGGGGGAGGGACAGAGAGAGAGGGAGACACAGAATCCTAAGCAGGCTCCAGGCTCTGAACTGTCAGCACAGAGCCCAACTCGGGGCTCGAACTCAGGAAATGCAAGATCATGGCCTTAAGCGGAAGTCGGATGCTTAACCGACTGAGCCACCCAGGCGCCCCTGCATATGAATCTTTAAGAGCTCTGAGAACTGTCCAGCCAACCAAGGGCTAGAGCCTGATGAAGCTAGGACAGGTTTCTGATCCTCAGCACAAGTGACTTTTACCGGAGGCGGGGAGATGGTAACTCTTTGTCAAGGGAGGCTATCCTTTGCATTGCAGGATGTTTAACAGTGTCCCTGGCCTCTGCCCACAATCTTCCCCCTAAACTGTGACAACCAAACATGTCTACACGTATTCCAATGTCCCCTGTGGGGCAAAATCACCCCAACTGAGAACCACCGATTTAAAGATTTAAAAATAAATTTTTTTTAATCTTTATTTTTGAGAGAAATACAGAGTGTGATCAGGGGAAGGGACGGAGAGCAAGGGAGACACAGAATTCAGAGCAGGCTCCAGGCTGAGCTGTCAGTCCCGAGCCCAATGCAGGGCTTGAAGTCATGAGATCATGACCTGAGCCAAAGTCAGATGCTTAATCAACTGAGCCACCCAGGTGCCCCAAGAACCACTTATTGAAAATAAGGAATCTAATGGCAGCTTCTTCAAATCCTCCAAGGGTTTTCTTCCCTGGTCTTAGTCAACGGCTAGAAGGTATTTCTCCATTGGAGCAGCATGAATCCACCATCCAGAAAAGCAGAGTGTGCAGGTCTGTGTAATCCCATATACGAGATGCTAATCTGTGCAGAACTGCCTTTCTTTAAACATACATTACCAGAAAAAAAAATTTACAAATGTCATTGAAATCTGTTTCTGCTACATTGAAGTCTCACGGTCCACTATTTTTCCTTTTAGTGTTATTCATGGCAAAATATGTGAGGGTCTTGTATATTTTTTTGTAATCTTATCTAACAACATATTCTGGAATTTAATCTCTAAATCCTGAGGGATGATGATAAAAAGATGAATGGAACAAGATTATTGGTATTTGAGAAACCGTTTCAGTCACCACAACTATCATCCTCTTAGGGTCAGTAGATAATCTAGAACAGTATAGATTTGGAGAGGCTTACAGAAATATTCGAGAACCACCAATGAAATTATATTTTAGTAACCAGCTCCCATGTGAATCAGTATAATTAGCGTGGAAGCAGTTGTGGTTTATATCAGGTTTATTACTGGTAGACAAGAGCCTAGACAAAATCGTCAATGCAGACGGCATTTCAAATCTGGGAACACAGTGCTTGGAGTACACAGATGCATGTTGACCTCTTCTTTGAGAGCCGTTTCTTAAATTTATCATTTTCATGTAGTTTCACGTGCAATATCTAACGGAGTTACAATAATTTGCGTAATCTGCTGTAACACAGCACAGACTATAAAGAAAGACCCTAATGCATCATTATTTCTTACGAAATCAAAAGTATGTCAGCTCTACTCAGATTTTCGGCACGGCACAGCAACTTTCTGTGGACAAAGAGGATTCAGAGACTCTCCCTTTTCTGGGTACTCTCTCCCCATTCCTCCTCCTCCTCCCCAGGCTTTCTGACCCAGGATCACAAAATGTCCATCTGAAATGACTTTCGGTTTATATTCTTAATCTCTGTTTTCCTTCCTCTGTGTCTGCAGACCATCGCAAACTCTTCAGGAGGAAGAAATCCCACATACTGTGACCCAGTTACAACTTAGAACATGATTCTTGCATGTTTCTTTCTTTAAATGTTGGTGTTAGCCAGAAAGCCTCATAACTCTCCAGTCTTTCATCTTAGCAGATACAGACATACATCCGTAATAGGAAAAGATACACTTTTTTGGATAACAGATAAATTAGTGTGTTCATCACCATTAGATAGGAACGCCCATATTCCGGAAGGCAGGAGACTGTTTCTCTTTATTCGTGAGATGTTATGATTAACTTAATTCCCTGGCGGAGTGCTAAGGACTCAGCTCTTTTGCTTTAATGCTTGCATGTGAAACTGTAAAAATTGGATTAGTGTGCCTCCCTAGACCAGTAGGAGAGTGTCTCCACTGGGTATAATTTAATGGCATGTAGCTGTTTTGGGGTTTAGGGTCTTGATGTCTCTCCAAGTCAGCATTTCTGGTATGTGTGGCGTATCATATCCTTTTGAAAGGGTAAAAAAGAAATTCAAGGTCCATGTATGTTCTACAGACTAGTGGTCTTACCTTGCAGAGTGACCTCGGTTTTACCATCTGTTTTCCCCCATTAAAGAAAGTTTAGCAACAACACAAAGGTGGAGATTTCTGAGGTTTAGTTACTTGAGTTCAAGTTGGATCCTGTTTGGCTGAACTCAAGGTGATCTGTTAGGCGCTGCTGGGAGGAGAGAGTGGTCATTTCTCTGGACGCATGAAGTCTTGCTGGGAAGCCGTCCCGCCAGAAGTTTTGGACTATGACGCACTGGGTTTTTTTAAATGCAGATGAGTGTACGTATTAGTGTGTGTTGTTGGAATTCACCCAGACAGCAGTGATGGTTTTGCTCATAAAACTGATCATCTAGTGACCAGAATACTTCAGATTTTTTAAAATGTCAACAAGAAAAAAATGTCACCGCAACATACTCCACGGCCGTTTCCCAAGCAGTAATATTTAAGCACATTCTAGGACTGTCAGCAATAGTTACCAGTGATAGGAGGGCAGAGACTTACAGAGTTTGCGAAGTCTGAGACAAGACGCCTTAGCCCAGGTTTTGTCTTCACTTCTAGAAAGTGTCCACCTGACCCGTGAAAACCTGTCCCTCTCAGAAGGAACTTTCTATGTGAAGGCCAGGTGGTGTTTAGAAAGTAGACTGATCCTGACTTGGTCTGGATTGAGCCGGGTTTCGAGAAACGGTAACAAATCAATGGGTGGGGCGGTCCCATTCCTTGCTAGTTGTCTAGTTATTACTAACAATGAATCACATCTTTAGCTCTCCTGAGTAAAGGGGGTTCTTGTGATTAAACTAATTTAACTTAAGAACAGTGAAATTGGTCCAAAGTACAGAGGGAATTTTTTTCTATATACTTGGGATTCTTCTGCTTGTAAATGACAGAAAACCAGTTCAAAGTGCTTAATGAAAGCATAAAGAAGTTTTTACAGCACATGACTGGGAAGCAAGATACAACTTGCTTCAGGCATGGCGGGAGCCAAGGGCTCAGAATGCTGGGAGGATGGTGTCTCTGTGTCTCCTGGTCAGGCTCTCTTGCTGTGATGGTCAAGAGGACCGTCAGCAACCTCAGACTCTTATTACACTCTTAGTTTTGGAACTGCGAGCAAACAAAACTCTCTCTCAGGAACCTGCGGCAGAATCTTGAGGTGGCCTCACCATGTGCCTGTCCCCTGAGCCAATCACCACAGCCACAAAATGGGGGTACCTGTGGGAACTCGGTTTTCATGCCCATTTCTGTGACTGTGGATGGCATCCTACCTAATCCACTTGGCATAGGGTATCCACAAGAGCAGTGGTAATAGTACCAGCCAAAGGCAGAGGAATTGATGGACGGGGGATGGGGGGAAAGGATGACAGGAACAGGAGTGGTGGCAGTGTAGAAATAGAAGCTGGATAAGATCGGGGCACTTGGGTGGCTCAGCCGGTTAAGTGTCCCACTTTGACTAGGGTCATGATCTCATGGTTTGTGAGTTCGAGCCCTGCGTCGGGCTCTATGCCAACAGCTCAGCAGCTCAACAGCTTGCTTCGGATTCTGTGTCTTCCCCTCTCTCTCTGCCCCTCCCTCCTTCCCTCTCTCTCTGTCTCTTAAATAAACATTAATTTTTTTAAATAAATAAGGAATCTGGATAAGACACATCTAGAAGATATTCCATGTTTATTTAAAATCTGTAATACAGGAGGCTCTTTCCTAGGAAAATAGAAGTCTAGAAGATACTAGAAATATAAGGAATCATTCCTGCCCCTTGAGAACTTGCATCCTAGTAAAGCCACTCAGCAAAGGTTTATGGATCCCCTGTAGTTAATTTGCGTTTCTGAACACATGTTTCACCATGCCTGGCACTGTGCCGGCTGACGCTCACACGGCGCTGATGCGCACCACAGGGCCGGTTCCTGCCTTCATGGAGTTTGGGCTCCATGCTGAGACCAGGGCGGGCTTTCCGTGCGGGGCCCCGGTCGCAGAGAAGCCGCACAGTCCCAGCCTCCAGGCTAAGCCGGTGTTTCTCACATACTGATGTGCGTTCCAGGCTGTGGTGCTAGGGCCCGCGGCAGGGACCCCCCCTGGGAGCTCATTAATGCGGATCACGCTACGCTAACCTCTCTGCACCGCTAAATCCGTGTTCACAAGATCCTCATGTGACGCATTAGGTGGTGCTCAGGTGCACATCAAAGTTTAGGAGGTTCTGGTCTAGAGCAGTGGTTAGCTGGCAAGGACCTCTGGGCCACCTTTCAATAAATAAAGTTTTATTGAAACACAACCATGCCCATTCGCTTGTGTATTACCTGTGGCTGCTTTGACACCACCAGGGCCAAGTTGGGCAACTGTGACAAAGACTGCGTGTCCTGCAAAGCCTGAAATACCTATTGTCTGGACATTTACAGAAAGAAAATAATTGGGGCTCCTGGGTGGCTCAGTTGGTTAAGTGTCCAACTTCAACTCAGGTCATGATCTCACAGTTCACAGGTTTGATCACCACATCGGGCTCTGTGCTGACAGCTCGGAGCCTGGAGCCTGTTTCAGATTCTGTGTCTCCCGCTCTCTCTGCCCCTCCCCCGGTCATACACACGTGCACTCTTTCTCAAAAATAAACATTAAAAAAAAAAAAAAGAAAAAATTGCTTGTAAGCAAGGCCAACTTCGTGGGTGTGCAAACCCAGTAGTCACCCAGGGCCTCACCCCGGTTTAATGTCCGCTGTTCTGGTCTTGAAATTATTGATAAATTGTCAACAAGGGTCACCACGTTCTCCTTTGCACTGGGAACCACACATTCCTAGCTAGTCCTGACGGAAAATGCCGGATCAGCGTTGTGAGCCGAAGCCACGTGTGTGCCCCGGGTGCCAGGGAAGGAGTATCTAGCCCGGACTCAGTGGGTCAGAGGAGGCTCCCTCTAGTGGATCCTTGGCAAAACCTTGCAGGATGAGAGGGATCTCTGGGGGCCCTTGTCGTGAATAGAGAACACAAGGTCGGGATGTGTGTTCCCAGCCCCACCCGGAGTGCCTCCAGCACGGAGAGTTTACCATCTCCTGGAAGCGGGCAGAGAGGGCACTTCTGGCCTCTGACCACCACCACCAGCTGGGGCGGCCATCGCTGATTCTCTGAGATTTTTCTCTTAGTTACAGGCGATGCCAGTCCTCTAGCACCACACCTGGCGTCTCGCAGTTAGAAAAGAAAAGGAAGCCATGTTTCCCCCCTTGCATTGCCCCTTCCATTGGGAGAGAAAACCTCTCAGGGACCCCCACAGCCTGACGCTGACCAGGGTTAGATCAAGGGGTGCGGAGACCCCCATTTCCAGCCTCACTGGCAGCAGGTGGCGCCACCCTGAGGAAGGCAGGAGACACTCGCAGCTGGAAAGCAGCCCAACAGCCTGGCCGGGCGTCCACCGCAGGACGAGGTGCAGGGACCGCTTCTGTTGCAAAGAACTCATTCTGGAATATTCCATCAGTCCCTGAGCAAACTGCTACAGGCATTGAGATGATGACTTGGTTCACAGAAAATAAAATTTTAAAAAATCTGAATTACTCACTTGTTCTAGAAACACATCTACCACAGAAAGGAAGGCCCATTGGGAGCAGCCAGGCTCCCAGGAGAGGGGCCGGGGCACAGCATGGTGAGGCATAGCCTCCCGTCACCCAAATTATGAACCTTTTTTAAGTGCTTCTGAATAGTTTCTGAGGAATTTGTGGGAGTGGGAAGGAAAATTAGACCTGGAAAGATATTTGATCAGATCCTGTCAGATAAGTAAAGGTTATTCAGGGCATGTTTGTGAAAAATGACTTCTTATCGAAAACTGGAATGGCTCTTCAGTAAAATGATGCTTTGATAGAGCTTATGCCTAAATCATTTTTTCTCACTGACTTCTGTGTTTCCGCATGTTTATGTTTCTATATTTGTTCAAAAAAGAACGTCTGAAATCTGTAAAACATGATTTTTCTTGGCCAGATCGCCTACATTCCACACAGGAATTCCACTATACTTGCTTTTTATAAAGTAAAGCTAAAACGTCTGCTGCAGTATTTACCTTCAATGTGATTTTAGTTACAATTGAACCGAGGTATTGTTCCTCCCTCAAACTGTAATTCTTTTGAGTATGTGTTGGAGGATGGCATATAACATCAGTATACGTATCAAACAAAGAATGCTTTCCTGTTTCTTATAGGAAATCGCTATTATGATTCCTACAGATTAAATAAGATGCCCTGTCTTGTTAGGTCCTAAGGTAAGGAACTTTACACTTAGAAACGAAGGTTCTGTGTGATTTCTTTGCCACGTTAATGACGCTCTCTCTCTCTCCATATGCCCATCTTCTTTGCTCACCCCTTACCTGATTAATACTGGGTCCTGGGTAACAGAAAAGATGTCTAGTTAAAGATGTCACAGGGCTTGGGGCACCCGGGGGGCTCAGGGGGTTGAGCCTCTGACTTCGACTCAGGTCACGATCTCCTGGTCTATGAGTCTGAGCCCTCTGTTGAGCTCTGTGCTGACAGCTCAGAGCCTGGAGCCTCCTTCCAATTCTGTGTCTCCCTCGCTCTCTGCCCTCCCCCATTCACACTGTCTCTCTCTTTCAAAAATGAATAAACATTAAATATTTTTTTAAAGAAAGAGGTCACAGGGAAAGAACCGTTCGGCTAAGAGGTTTGACAGCTGTCACTTACCATGGCACCTTTACAAGGAACAGGACAGAAGTGTACCCATAATTCCCTTCCATTCTACCATCTGCAACGACATTAAATGTAAGTGTCTCATCTGGAGGCATGCTTTTCTTTAAGGTGGTTCAAAGGTTGTCAATTTGACCTGCGGGAAAATGCTAGATCGACATTTCGGAGACACCCAGGCATGCGAGCCCCTGGCACGTGGGGACCTTACACAGCATGAAGCCACTCGAATCCTGCAGGTGCTCCACGACGATGAGAATCCTGTGGAAGCAAAGTGCCTTTTGCCCCTTGACCCCAGCCAAATTGCGTGCTTGTGAGTGGCTTGTATTTTTAGTTGAAGGTTTTGCTTTGGAGTTTAGCTGCAATTTCGCTCTCATTGTCGCCTTAAATCTGTAATTTTGAGACAAAAATTTTAAAAAGATCTGCTCTCCACTGTAGCACTTATTCTGGCTGGAGAATGACCTTTATTTCTTCTGGTTAGAAAAGAGAGAGAAAGAGAGAAGAAATAGAGCACTTGGGGTTATTTTTTTTTAAAGCCCTTGGATTACAGGGTGGGACACCTCACAATGCAAAAGGAAGATTTGCAGACTTCGTAATGTCACTTGATAGTCATTAAATTTACACGAAATTACAGTTCAGTGAGCTTAAGGGTGGGCCCAAAGAGGTGAAAGTGGCAATAGTCAGAAAGCCCCAAATCTGGAATCAATTGCCTGACCACAAATTAACCGACAATTATGGCATGCCTTGTTTATTTTTCTAAAACTCTCGCAACAAAGCAAAAGTTCTCTGCAGGTTCTGGTAGCTGGAACCCCGCGTGAGCGCATCTTAGAGCTACGTTTCCCCACATGGGGTTGATCTCCAGCCACCGCGGAAGAAGTTTGGAGGTTGTGAGTTACCGTGTCGCCTTTCAGGAGGGGACACGTGTGGGAGGCCCGGAGACACCCAGCATGTGGACTGTTTCACTCTTCCCCTGGGCTGGATGAGTCCTGTCCTCACAAACACAGAGGACCGTCCCCTTCCCCCAGATGTCCTTTGGGTTAATGACATAGTGGCTAAACCAGTGTGACACCCCTACCTGGAAGGTCCGCACCCAGGGCCCCAGTCCAGCTCAGAGAAGCAGGACCACCCTCGCTCCTGGACTTGAAGCCCCACCCTTGACCCCCTGTACCTTCACTCTTCCCTTTCCTCTTCTCCACGTAGCTGTGAAGTCTCCACGGCTGTTGATTTGCCATCATTTCTGTCCATCGTCACCGCCGCCATCGACTCTGGTTACTATGCTGAGGCCTTAGGTCTTCTCCAACACGCACAGCCCTACGGTTATTCATCTCCCAGGGCTGGTATGACAGGGGACCACAAATTGATACTTTGCTTAAAATAACAGAAATTTATTCTCTCATCGCTCTGGAGGCCAGAACTCCAAAATCAGGGACTTCTGATTTCCAGTAGGGCCTCGCTCCCTCTGAAGGCTACAGGGAAGAATCCTCGCTTGTCTTTGTCTCCTTAGAAGGACACCACTCACTGGATTGGGTCCCACCCTACTCCGACATGACCTCGTCTTCTCTCGAGCCTGTCCACAAAGACCCTGTTTCCAGATAAGATCTCAATTACAAATTCCGGGGTTTAGGGCTTCAACGTATTTTTTTCAAGGAATACGATTGAACCCACAGCATCTATCATGTTGTTCTCTCTCTAGGTGCCTCTTTTTCCTATCACTGTGTCGCTCAGAAACCTTCTAGCCGATGGGAGAAATTCTGACGACTTTAGCTGGGTGCTCATACTCTTCCCCAGCCTGGCCAAGCCCACTTTCCAGTCTTCTTTCTTACCGGTCCCACTGGCGAGCCCTCTGCCCTGCCCAGACTGATCTATTTATTGTCCCCAGAACATTGCACGTGCACTGGTAGCGTCTGTGTCTTTGTTCACGGCATCCCTCCCTGCTGCTGTGAATTAACTACCTTCTCCCCTTCCCCATCCCCCCACATCTTAGTCCCAGCTACTCTCCAAGGTCTGTCTCCAAGCCACGCCCTGGGGTCTCTTTCTGTGGAGTCCTGAGGAGTCCCACCCACTGGGAGATCCTTCCCTCTGAATTTTCTGAACCATTAGGAGCTTCTCATTTAGTGCGCCATTGATGCTGGGGTGTTCTTGCTGTAAATAGCTAGTGTTCGCAGAGACCTCACTCGGCGTGTACCGAGCCCTTTGCACATTTTATCTTACGTAAGTCCTACACCAGTTCCACAAAGCGTGTGTGTGTCCTCTCATTGTGGATTAAGACAGCGCCGGTTAGAGAGGTGAACACTTTGCTCAAGATCTTACAGACCCGTGAGAGGTGGAGCCAGGGGTCCCACCAAATTTTTCTGACTCCAAAGCCTCACTCTTAACCTTCACACGGGCTTCCGCCAGTGCCGGTGACTTTCCCTTGTGCTGGCTTTCTGTAAGTAGAGCATGAGCTTTCTGAGTGTTGATACTGCACCAGAAGTCTGGTGATTCACAAGGCATCGATCTTGTTGGAGGATCAGCATTATGGTTATTAGTAAGTTGCTCAGACTTTTCAAAGACGCAGACGTTGGGCTGAGGACCCAGGAGGTCTGGGCGCCCCTCCACTCTGCAGCCCGTCCCGTCCCTGCGAGCTGTGCTTCCCTCCAGCCAACACTCTGCACCTGTATCACCTCACTGTGACGCAGGTTGGATGCCCTCATCAAAATGCCAATTAGCAGAATATCGTAATTAATAGAATAGTGAATAATAAGGGGTGTCCTATAGGTGACAGTGTTCCAGTTACAAGTCCTACTGTTGATGGCTGGTGGAGGTCACGATGGGGAGGAAGACCTGACCCATGAATCCTGTGTGGCCCTGTCAAGTGCCTGCATTTAGTGCAAGGAGAGGGTTAGCAGAACATGTTTTTATTAGTCAGTTGTTTGACCACAAAGTGTTCCTTGATCAGATAGTCACTGCCTATGTTTGTTGACAGAACAAACCTTAATTCTTGTTTCAATATCATGTGCAATCTCTGCTCACTAGAAGAAGGGGGGTATAATTTATCTTAAATGACTGCATCCCCGACGTACCTGGGTGGCTCAGTCGGTCAAATGTCCAACTTTTGGTTTCAGCTCAGGCCACCATCTAACGGTGTGTGAGTTTGAGCCCCTCATTGAGTCTACACTGACAGTGCGGAAACTGCTTGGGATTCTCTCTCTGCCCTCACCCCACTTGTGCTGTCTCTCTCTCAAAATAAGTATAAATTTAAAAAAGTCTTTTAAAAAAGAATTCATTCCCATTATTTCATTACTAGAAAATATTAGTGGCATGTAGAGAGAAACTTTATGTCAATGTTTTTGTATTTCATTTATAATTTAAAATATTCGTTTTTTTTCTGATTTAATGAAAAATAGCTCATTGAAGTGCAAAAATGAAATGAGTCGGTTTAGCTCTACCAGACATACAGCTGTACCTGCGCCGGGACGTTTATGAAGCGCAAGTAACTTCACAGGGACAGAAGGTCTTCTGATTCGTGCGGCTCCCGCTGCTGTTCAGCCTTGGGGCAGAGGGTCTCTGCGGAGCCCCCGTGGGGGTGGCGGGAGCAGACATGGCCAGGAGTTAAATACACCCTCCCGGCACCCACGGTGTGCCAGCATGCCCAGTGGAAGCAGAGCGGGCTGTGACCGGGACAGTACGCTAGGTCACAGGTAGTCCCTAAAGAGCGTGGCCGGCTGCCCTGGCGCCTGAAATGAGTCCATGCGAGCAGCCCAGCTGTTGGTGAGACCCTGACGTGGGTCACTTCCGCCAGCAGTTTTCTCTGCTTGTCCGGAGGGCAGTGCGGAGTCCGATGCTTTGCCAGTGTCACTGGGCTGCCTCACCCTAGTGACGTCATCCGGGTCCTTGAAGTCACAGTTTCACACTTTGGATCGAATTGTCCGGATGATCGCCCCAAACCGAGCCACCACGTGGTCCGTCTGAGCATTTTGGGGTTCTCAGCCCGGCCAGGAGGTCTTGTAGGTGAGACCATCCTGGACTTCTTCCCAAAGCAGGAAAGTACAAACGCTCACTGTGCCGAGGAGCAGGCCCCCCGAAGGAAAGTTCTGGAACCCGCAGACCGTCTCCTCGAGCCTGCCTCCTTTACTCTTTGATATCAGGTCTCTGGTAATAAAGCGGGACGTATTTTTGATTTACTGGGAAAAGGCGCTCCTCCCCCCCTTGAAAAATGTGCTCCTCCTTTCCCTCCACAGCTGGAGTTTTGAATGTGAATAAATCGCCAGGAATTGGCAGTAACCGCATATCCACAAATACACATGACTTTTGGTGGGGTTTAAAGAAAAATAGAATTGAAAGAGCATATTGTCAGGTTGAAGCCCAGACGTACCTGGAGACAAAAAGCGAGTTTGTTTCTAACGGGCTGTTCATTTGCTTTGTGAGGACGGGTGCCAGGCACTCGGCCCTAACGCGGGGGCGCAGGCAGCCTGCGGGCCGGGTGGGGGTGGGGGGTGCGGGGGACGCTGGTCCTCAGGCCCTGGAAACACGAGCGACGGGGATTCATGTCCAGCACAGAGGCTGTACCTGCCCTGGCGGCAGATTTTGCCAGATGCATGCAGTTCACCGCAAGAGCCGGTGAAACCCAGAACATCGGTCCCTTAGCTGTCCCCTTCTCAGGTGCTGGGGACAGACACGGCCCTTTTGGTCCTTCTCCCGGTTGTGCAGACTCTATCCTCTGACATTTCATTAGACCTCTCTCTGGAGAGGGTGACTTCTCAGCCGTAGCAGGGGTGACAGAGAATCTCTGAAGCGTGCCTGTCGCTGGACATCACGTGGCATGTGCCGGCAGTGCCCCAGCCGTGTCCGGGACCCTGCGCGTGGGCCCTGTGAGCAGGGGCTCCCCAGGGAGGGCTGAAGACCCACCTGAGCTGAGCCCGCTGTCCTTCCACTCGCTGTCTCGCTTTAGGGCTGGTCTGTCGGGGGCCAGAATGCCTCACCTGCAACTTCGTATTTCTCATGAACCAATAACATCCCGTGTGAGCTGCACCAGCACCCCGAGGCTCCAGTGTCTTCTCCGCTGCCTCCAATAGCTCACGGAAGGTGATGTCACCTAATCCTTGGCAGAGAATGTCAAGGCCTTCCTGGTGTCACCCCCCTCTTCCTGGGCCACCCGGGCTCCTCCCCAAGTGTCTACAAGCTCCATCTCCTTGTTCAACCCGGCTGTCTCTCTGTCTAGAAGCCCTGCTGCCTTGGTTTGTGTGCCACCTGTGCAACAGTCCAAGGCCAGACTACATGTGTCGGGACCTCTCCTCTCCCACCTTCAGGACTACCATCCCACCCCAGCTCCCTCCAGCATCAGCAGGCAGCTGTTCTGTTCCAGGCGCCTCTTCATGCTCTGAAACCCATCATTTTAAAAGTGAAACTCCCTTCCCTTGATCTCCACCTCAGCCATTGCTCCCATCTAGAACCTAACTCCCCATTTGTCCAACCCTTGAGGATTCCTCTCCTCCTCTTCTCTTCTGCTCTCATTGTTCTACCAGGTCAGCTCTCACTGGATCACTGCTGACCCCTGAGTAATTAAATGGAAGAGTCAGTGCTCAGGCCTGACCTTTTTGATCCACGACTCAGAAACGCCTTCTTTCTTCATTTGGCTTCTTGGCTCATCATCTACCCTCCACAGTGTCCTCAGCACCTGCTTGTTGCTCCTGGCTTCCGGGACCCCCGAGGCGTGGGCGCCCAGCCTCAGTCTGCAGCCCCCAACCTCCTGTTCTGTACCCTTGCTGACCTGTGACCTCCTCCGGCTACCAGCGTGCAGCCCAGCTCTAAGCCCATGGGGGCTCTCAGGCTTCCTGTCCAGCGGCCTACTGAGCCTTTCCATTCGCACCAGTAAAAGCCATCGCCATCTTTCAATGTCCACATCAGAAGTCTTCGTCTCTCGTGTCTTCTCCAGCCCGGCAGGAAGCAAGTCTGTGCATGTAGTCATCAAAGCCGACATTCCAGAAACATCCCTGAGTTCTTTCTGTTCCCTTCACAAGGTGAATCCGTCAGTCTGATCCTAAATATCCTGTAGCTGGGACCTGGAGTCCTACCCTCCGTGGCACCCCCCCACACACACCCACGATGCCATCCCCCGTGGCCTCGGCCTCCAGGCCCCGCCCAGCCCAGCAGCCAGTATGAGCCTGAGAAATAGAAATCGGCACCTCCTGGCACACGCCTCGCTCAGAGCAAACTCGAGTCCTGTCCAGGGCCATGTAGCTCGGTCTCCCTGTCCCTGGTGCAGTGTCCCCTCGTTGGAGCGGCTATGCCTGATCCCACCGCATGACGGAGCTGCTCTCCCACCCGGCCTGTGATCGCTCTGCCGTAGGACGTTCTTGGTCTCGGTAGCACTGACCCCCTGGTGACGTAGACGGGCTTCCCCTGATTGTCCATCTCGCAGCTGCAGGGCAGGCACTGCCCCCGCCGAGCTACCGCTTGTTTGCTCATGACTGTGCCCCCCGTGCCTAGGACGTAGCAGACGCTCGGCACATATTTTTTTAAATTTATTTTTGAGAGACAGAGAAAGGCAGTGTGAGCAGGGGAAGGTCAGAGAGAGAGAGAGAGACACAGAATCAGAAGCAGGCTCCAGGCTCTGAGCTGTCAGCACAGAGCCCGACCTGGGGCTCGAACCCACGAACCGTGAGATCATGACCTGAGCCAAAGCCAGACGTTTAACCAACTGAGCCACCCAGACACCCCTCGGCACATATTTTTTACATAAAGGAGCCAACGTCCAAGCTCACCGATGGAACATGTGTTGGGCACCAGGAGGGTGTAAATGCCAAGTACAACCAGGCAGCTTCCTTCGTGCCCACCTGGGCGTCTCTGTCCCGGGTGCGAAGCAAACCGGCCTTTCGCAAGGCCCTTCTCACCCTCCCCGGTTCTCGCCTGGTCTTTCTGATGCTCCTCCTCAGACCCCTGGCTGATTCCACTCCCTCCTCCAAAAGCAGCAGGAAAACGGTGATTCCCGCCCCCTGGATCGCCGCTCCCCATTGTTGAGTCTCCTCACAGCACGTGGCCAGCAGCCTGCGCCACCCAAACCCTCCGCTTCCCCGCCTTCTGCGCAAGCCCAGCACGTGCTTTCTGAGCATGCTCTACATTCCAGAGACTGAGCTGAGCTTTAGGGATCTGAGAAAGGATAAGACGCTACTGGCTTCCCGAGGACGTGCCGCTGGGGTGTGTCCCCTACAGCTCCAACGTGGTGTGTCCAAGAGACGCCTTGTCCCTTCCCACCCCCACAGGCGTGCTTCCCAGCCCGCCATCAACAGCGCATCTTTGGCCATTATTAGGTCTGTCTTTACAAATAGCTCCTCAGGGCGCCTGGGTGGCTCAGTAGGTTGAGCGTCCAACTCTTGATTTTGGCTCAGGTCATGATCTCACGGCCCATGAGTTCAGGCTCCATGTCGGGCTCTGTGCTGACAGCTCAGAGCCTGGAGCCTGCTTTAGAGTCAGTGTCTCTCTCTGTCTCTCTGTCCCTTCCACTCACGCTCTTCCTCTGTGTGTCTCTCAAAAATAAATGAACATTAAAAATTTTTTTAAAAAAGAAAAGAAATAGCTCCTCAACTATCCTTATCTGTGCCACACCCCTGCCTCCACCCAGAACTGTGCCATTTTCATCTCGGGCCTGGACAGCACAGCGCGCTTCTACCCGCGTCTCTTCCTTTCAGTCTTAAGACCACTGTAGCTTCATCTAACCCAAGATGCTGAGTCAGACTCATCGGCCTGGCTCCCAGGGTTTGTACAGTCTGGCTGCCTGGCCCTGTCTGATTTTCTCCGTCTCCTAGTCTCCCACTGAAACTCCTCAGCCGTCCATGATTTTCTAAGAAGACAAGTCACCTCTTCCTCCACTGAACCTGAGCCAACTCTTTGTGGTTTGCTAGCGTTTTCATCTTATGTTTTTACCTTGAACCGAAATTATTATAAAATTAAAATCCTCCTCCCCTCCCTTTAAAACACTTTACAAGGAGCAACAGATGCTCTTTCTAGAACATACAGAAACTCACAGGTACAGGGAGAAAAACTTCAAGTATCTATAACTCACCCTCCAGTAATGAATTATAACGGAGCGGTTACAGTGAACCATGGCTTTTACTGCACACAGTCTTTTCGGAGCCCGCACATCTCATGTCTCATAGTTATTGGGATTCATGAGTTATCTTCCACACCGTTGTACGCACTGCCGTCCCCCCTCAGTGTTGTATCCCACACGGCACCGACGGCGCACTGCTGCTTAGAAGGGGTGTCGGTGGTTGTCGAGCAAATCTGAGTTGGTCAGTAAGTGTGTGTAAACAAGTAAGGGAGGTCAGAGTACGCATTCCAGAAAGTTCAAGATGTGACTCAAAAGAAAGGCGCGGCGAGCACCCAGCCGAGGGGTGCGTGGCTCCCTCGTGAGGGCAGCGGCAGGGCACAGAGCCGGCTCACGGGGACAGGGAAGGATGGCTGAGGGACTGGCTTGGGCACAGACCCAGCGTGCATCCTGCAGGGTGGTGAAAACCTAACTTTAGGGGTTTATCTCTTCTACCTGACGACATTGTTTGTAATTTATGAGCGCTCTACAAGTTGGCATCTAACTTTACAGAATCTGGTCCCGAATCAAGAGCAAATAGTAAATCAACCCAGTAGCTTGCGCTCGAATGAGGGTCAAGCAAGCATCTTCCGTGCAGGACCACAGAGTAGACACTTAGGCTTTGCAGACCGTTCAGCCCTTGTCACAACCAATCGACTGGCGTAGCACAGAGCTGCCATTGAGACCATGCAAATGGCTGTGTCCCTATCAGGCTTTATTTCCCAGAAGCAGGTTCTGAGCCTCAGACCACTGATCTCTGCCCTAGTTAGCCCCAGGGCCCCAGGGGTCCCGAAGAGCCTTGCCAGGCGGTGCCCTGCTCTGACTTGGAAAGGGCACGTGGCCAGCTTTTTGCCTTATTCCCAAGTTTTAGGTCATTCTTCTTAACACTTTCATGGATCTCCATGTTTTAGATACCAGTTCCCAGAAGTTGATCATCTGTCAGGAGAGTAGTAAAAATGAAGAAGGTTTCCTAAGAGTCCTACAGTGTGTAAGATGGGGCCATATTTAATGCAGATTTTTTATACACTAGTCATGTAGCCTCAGCTTCACATAACAGAGGGGTCAGACTCCAGGTCCACGACGTAGGCGTTCAAGGACTACTTACTGGCAGAATTTCAGAGACAGATTAGCCCTGATTATCCTGTTAGGACAAACGAAGCTCTCAAGATTTTCATATCGCTGTATATCCTGTAAGTATGTAAATAACTGCCGTGTGCAAGGACGTTATTAAAATCAAACACAGAAACGTTACGTGTAGAGCCGGGGCCACATTGTTTCCTGAAACTTAGCGGGAGCAGTTTTGTTTCAACAAAACCACATTATCCATTAGGTTGAATTAATATTGTCTAGTGGAGTATTCTTGGGTTGGCCGTCTGCAAGAGGAAAGAACATTCAACCTACTTACAAAAGGGAAGAGTCGACAAACTTTGCCAAAAGGTTTACTGTAATAGCTCAGCTTTGTAAGTTACTCAACTCACACATCTGTGTTGGTTGGGGTAAGAGCTATCAGCAAACATTTATACCCTGTTTTATGCTTGTATGCGTTTAAATAATACTAAGATGAAAATAATGTGAGTCAACATCAGGGGCCTCTTACAATTGGAGAGTCTTCTCCACGCGTGAGAAATACCGCATTCAGTTGTGTGTTTTATCGGTCACCGGCTCAGCAAAATGACCCAAGTCTGTTTCCTGATAAACAGCGAGGTGTATGCTTCCTTTTCTCCCCTTTGCCTTTGATTTGTCCCTGAAAACTGAAAGCACTCCTCTCCAGCCTTCACGCAGATGGGCTGACAGCCTCCAGAAAGCATTTTCTTGAGTGTGTGAGCCTCTTATTAGGTGTCTGCAAGTTTTGGCAGAGACAGAAGCACCAAGGATTCTCCCTTGTTTGAAACTGGGTCACTTCAAAGTTCCGTTTAACACTCGCTCCCATAACACTCTGTATCCACAGCCCTTTCTTTTTTTTTTTAATCTTCTCCTGATAAGTACCTCACCTGCTTACGAAGTAGGATTCTCGCCTCGCAAGTGCAAATTCTTCCGGAAAAGAGGCACTGATTGTAAGGCATCTCAAGCTGTGCAACAGCAGAACCCACACCGGAGCACCCCCCGCCTCCCGCTTCCAGATCAATCCTTCCCATCCTTGGTGTCTCCCACACGCCTAAGACATGGTAACGCCGTTGCGGTGCCTTCGTCTTTTGAAAGAATCTGTCCCTTCTCTGGGTTTCATGACTGACTTTTGTCCTGAGCATCTAGTTTTATCGTGTGCGGTACGTAGATCCAGCGAGTGCATTTTCCCACCAGAGTTGGGCGGTGGCAGGAATCAGACGGGGTCTCCTTCAAAGCTGTCACAGTAACAGCGACTTTGCAAATGAATGGAAATGGTCGTACTGGTTCCCGGAGTTCCTTGTTTCCTGGAATCATTTAATCATTTACTTGATCATGTGGACTGCGTTTCTTCTGCCTTCCTTTTCTTGTTTAAAACAAAGATGTTGGTGCCTGGGTCTCAGAGCTGTCTTGGAGATGAGAGGAGCTAATCTGTGGGTGAAAGTGCGCAGACGCGGTCTCCGCTATCAGAGTGTCCGCTCATTTACTGAGATTCCATTTAAAGAGCTTGAGGTGTGGTTCTAGGGAAGTGAACTCTCCTTCATTTGGACAACTGCCCAGCCGGACATGTCACTCAACTTTTCCATCGACAAAGCGCTGTGTCAGCATTCTCTGGTCACAGATGTTCGTTCGTTCCTGGCACAACGATTCCCCCCAGGCAGTGACTGCTAACTCGGGAGTGGAATTTCGGTGTCTCAGGAGCATTGCATCAGGAAGACCGACCAGCCCTCGTCGCACACCGACCGTTGGAAGGGAGACGTCAGACAGGGTTGTAGAGATGAGTTTCCTGAGACAGGCGTGGCTGGCATCCGCTAGCAGACTCTCCTTCCTGCCGGGGTCCGTGGAAGGGCAGGGCGGAATCGGGTCACAAACAGCAGCCGTCTCCGGCTCCCTCTCTCCACTGGGGCCTGAGCCGCGACAGTCCAGACAGAGGCCAGTGACTCACCATTACCGCGCAGATCTGGACAGAGTATCTCAACAAAACGTCATCATCGAACTTGAGAATTACAGGGGCCACTGACAGTCACCCAGTTCCCTCCGCTGGTTACTCTGTGGAAATCTTTAATTTTTTTTAAATAGTTTATTGTCAAATTAGTTTCCATACAACACCCAGTGCTCTTCCCCACAAGTGCCCTCCTCCATCACCACCACCTCTTTTCCCCCCTCCCCCTCCCCCTTAAACCCTCAGTTCATTTTCAGTATTCAGTAGCCTCTCAAGTTTTGCATCCCTCTCTCTCCCCAACTCTCTTTCCCTCTTCCCCTCCCCCGGTCCTCCATTAGGTTTCTCCTGTTCTCCTGTTAGACCTATGAGTGCAAACATATGGTATCTGTCCTTCTCTGCCTGGCTTACTTCGCTGAGCATGACACCCTCGAAGTCCATCCACTTTGCTACAAATGGACAGATGTCATTCTTTCTCATTGCCATGTAATACTCCGTTGTGTATATATACCACATCTTCTTGATCCACTCATCGGGTGATGGACATTTAGGCTCTTTCCATGTTTTGGCTATTGTAGAAAGTGCTGCTATGAATATTGGGGTCCATGTGCTCCTATGCATCAGCATTTCTGTATGTGGAAATCTTTTAAAACATCCCCTCCGAGGGTTCATGCATCCCGGGGTCAGGGAACTCGCTCTCACATTAGATGGCCTGTTTCATGAGACAGTAACAATGCTGAGAAAACTATCACTTACAGGGAACTGATGGGCAGTGTTGTTCCCACCCCCTGGGACGCGGTCTGCTCTTTGTCACCGACATCCCCTCTGCTTCTCTCACTGTCCCTCACGAGACGGTGTCTGGTCCTTCTGCTGTTCCAGACGCTGTCCGTCCAGTGTGCTCTGTGTATCAGTCCATCTTCCAGGACGGCCCTCACTATATTTCCCCTTGCAGTACACACATTAAGCATGTAATAGAGCACAGTTGGCTCCGTTATATATTTTCTAAAGTTTCCTTTGTCCTGCAGAACGTATGTGAAGAAAACCTGGAGGCTCCAGCCGGCCTTGGCTCTTACCAAATAGGAGCCCTGAGCTCAGGGTGCTCTCATTTGCTTTTCTATCAAGGGCAATTCACTCACACCCCAGGGTACATTCATCCCTGCCGGGCAAGCAGAACCTCCAAAAATGAAAGCCCAAGAGTGAATTCAGACTGTTTTTCATTTTGCGCCGTCGTTGAGAGAGGAAGTAGGCTTGAAAACGCCCTGTGGTTGTCACACCTCTGTTTCTTCACAGACACCGGAATACAAGGCGTTTTATGACGTAGAGGACAGGTAAACGAGCAGTCCTACGTCATCACCCACAGACGTGAGCGGGGGCTCAGCTGTGCGTTGTGAAAGCCGGCCCGTTGTGTGAGGCATCCTGAGTAAGACGTAGGGCTCCGGGAGAACTTAGGAGAATCCAGCTCCTGCCTCATTAGATGAGGGGGATCAAAGCCGACAGAAGATTCTGTTCAGGCTGCCATGTTGGCTTTCGTCCGTAAGTGCTTCAGGAGGCTTTTTTCCTTGCCCAACCCCCACCAGGTAGGCTACTGTTGGTCACTGACCTGGAGTTTTTGGTCCTCACGTGGCCCCGGAGGGGATGATGCTGTCTTGTTATCCTGGGTGTACGTGTGCAGAGGGGAAGGGCGTGACCGGGCAGGACTCGAACTCTCATCTTCCCAGGTGGCTCTCCTGAACTTTGCACTGCCCGGTGCCGCCCTGGGGTTTGTGTCTTCTGCAGAAACAAAGACACCGATACTGAAGAGAGAACACTGATGAGTGCTGGCCAACAGAAAGGTCACTGGGTTTGGAATACCATACTTTTGACAAAACCGCGTGCTATAAAATTGAAGTCGCATGCTGAGCCCCTTCGTTGTAATCTAGAAAATGCCATTCGTAATTTGAGAAATATGATACAGCGTGTTCCAGCTCTTCATAAAAACCGGGCATACTTAAGCCTAAATAAATCATACTTGGAAGGCTAATGTAATAATGAATGTTGAAGCATGAAATCTGAGCAGGATTAATAAGCTTTGTGTCATATTAAAATTTGAGACCACTTTTGTGTAACATTCAAGAGCTGTGGGTTTTCTGTAGAGATTCCCTTCAATACTTAAGAAAAATAATAAAGCCTGCGGTAGGTTAAGTTGTCGGTACTACCTAAAAGTTGCTGATGTAACAAAACAGTTTAACGGCTCGGAAGTATAGGTGTGTAGCTTTGCTTGTACCCGGTACTTCAGTTCTGCTGTTCCTGGATCTAGAGGGTCCTGAGGAAGTGGCAGGGGAGGGTAAGTCTCAGAAAGAGCTGAAATGTGTCCCTTCTGTGGGACAGAGTTCTGGTCCTGGGACAAACTTGGTAGGACTAAATCTAGATTCCCTGGCTCGTGAGTTATGATGTTAAACAAGGACGTCATGGCCTTGAGGTGCCTGGGTGGCTCAGTTGGCGAAGCATCCAACTTCGGCTCAGGTCATGATCCCACAGTTCTTAAGTTCGAGTCCCACGTGGGGCTCTGTGGCGACAGCTCAGAGCCTAGAGCTTGCTTCACATTCTGCGTCTCCCTCTCTCTTTTCCCCCGACCCTCTCTCAAAAATAAGGGAACATTAAAAAAAAGATTTTATGGCCTTTTTGGAGAAAAAGGAGGCATAACAGAAGGATAGCAATTAGATTATTCATTATGTTATCCAGTCATTTCTTAAATGTGGATTTAGGAACATCTTGTAATGCCAAGTATTTCAATGTTAGTCACAAGACTCAGTATTAGGTTCTTCTACAAGTACCTGTAAGTTGTAGATGTAACTAACATCTCTGTCTTTGCATCTCAAAACATGCTATCATTTATTCATTTTCCCCTCCATCCATTCTTGAACTTTTGCTGGACGCCTGTCTTGTGGGCTCTGGGAGAACAGCTATTGTTTCTACCACTTGAGGGAAGATGAAACCACATCTTTATCTTTGTCATGTTCTCAGCACTTAGGATAGTATGTGGGAACAGAGGAGACACCCCGAGGAATAGCTGAGTAAATTAATAAAAATAGATTAATTACAAGTATGGAATGAATGTGTTAATGCAGGGAACGTTACAAACTTGTTGGATACAGATTCAGAAAGCCTTACTTTAGCATTGGCCCCCAAATGCCTTTTTCACCTTGATTTTGCTTTGTGAACGGGGTGTTTAAATGGCAAGGCAAGGAGCCACGCTATCCTGTTTGAAGTCATATCCTGGGACTGGAGTGAGGTGTTTTGAAATGTAAAGACAAATCAAAACCATGATGATGTATCACCTCACACCTGTTAGGATGGCTCTTCTCAATAAAACAAGATCTCTGAACATCTGTGTTCATTACAGCATTATTCACAATAACCAAAGTATGGAAATAACTTGAGTATCCCTTGGTAGATGGTGCATAAATACAGTAAATATTATTCATTCTTAGAAGGAAGGAATTCTTGTCATTTGCAACAGCATGGATGAGCCTGGAGAAAATTATGCTGAGTGACATAAGCCAGAGAGAGACAGACGCTGCCACGGTATCACTGAAATGGGGACTCCAAAAACAAACAAACCAAAGGTCAAATTCAGAAACAGAGAGTAGAAAAGTGATTTCCAGGAGCTAGGAGGTGGGGAGAAGGGGGAAGTAGGCAGAGGTTGGTAAAAGGGTACAAACTTTCAGTTATAAAATAAATAGGATTTGAGGATCTAATGTATAACGGCATTAACTCCAATTGATAACACCATATTATGAATTGAAATGAGTAGATGTTTGTAAATCTGTGAAGTGATGGATGCATTGATTAACTGATGGGGAAGCCTTTCCCCATGTACATCTGCATCAGATCATCACATGCTTTACATATCTTGCAATTTTCTACTCTCTTTGTCAGTTATACCTCACTTAAAGCTGAAATGAAAGTTTAAAGCCCTGATTGTACATGGTGGTGTTCTGGCAGATGCTAGGACATCATGCTCATGTGATCTGAGGGTTGGAACGCTGGGTGATGGGTTGAATTGCCCTGAGCTTACCTAAACCCATGTTGTCCTGAGAAATCAGACTGACAGAGAGCTGTCGTGTGAGCAAGACCCCTCTGTTGACTTGGTCCAAGCCCCTCAGAGCCCTCTGAGGGTTTCTGCCCTCCCGTGGTTAATACTGACCTTGAACCCTCTCAGCAACTTGCATAAAGTTCAGACTCTTCATTGCTTAGATTCTCTCTTTGTCTCATATCTGTGATAATAAGTTTTACAATTCTATTGACATTTTAAACCTCCCATAGACAAGACCTGATATTTTGACCCTTTTTACATCTATTGTATCCTCCCTACCCCCATGAAAAGTATACTTTGAAAAGACAAAGAGTTCAGTCAGTCTTCATTAAATTAGTGAATCCATGTGGGAGAATAATTTGTAGTGTGCATTTTTTGTTATTTTACTGGACAAATCCCTTTAAAGACTTTCTGTCTATACTAGAATATATGGAAGTGTGTTCAGTCTCTTTGACCCCCCCCTTTTTTTAACTAGCTGGCTATTATGTTCTAGACACTGTTGATAAGTACTCTCTGCTATAATATTAATTCAGACTTAACTATCAGATTTGTGAATGTCTCATGTACTTTGCCTCTAATTCTTTGAAATGCAAACGGTCCTCACAAGCCGACCCTACGGAAACTCATCAGGCAACAATCAGATTAGTGAGTTCCAACATGGCCGCCATTTCCTGTGCCAGCCAGCCATCACTTTCTGGGCTGAATTGCATTGTCAGCATCTTGTGAGGCTGAATTTCAGTCTTGATTTCTTTCCCTAATGAAGCTCTTTAAATGCCTTCAGAAGGATTATGCTCTGCTGCTGCTCCCAGGACATCGTGCTGTGGGCACCAGATTGATGGTCGCTGACCAGGGGACGCAATTAAAGGTCTCTCGTGGATCTCAGCTCCTTCCAACCAGCAGCAGTTCTTACATAACTCAGGAAACTGGAAGGACTGCCACTCAAGGACTGTCAAAAGCTTCTGGCTAATTTCTAGGTGAAATTAAATTAAATTTCTATGTGAAATTAAATTAAAATGTCAGCTCAGGCAAACACAAAGCTGCAATTCTAACCAAATAAGAAATGGGGACAAAGCTCCTACAATACATCTCTCTCCTGGCTCTCCTCTACTTCTGACTGTTTCTCCCCTGACTCGACTTGTCTTTCACTCTCCAGCACGGTGCCCGATACTTGGTGGCACTTATTTAAAGCTTTTTGAATAAATAAACCGATGGATTGCTGCATATACAAACACCGTATGTACCGATGAAACAGGAGGAAAAGGTGCCGTGTCATGTAAATCAATATAACTCCTGGCATTATTTCGAGAAATTAGTAAGACTATTGTTACGACCCCAATATGGCATAATATGCTGTGATATTTATTAGATACTTTATTTATTCTTATGTTAATAAGCTCCCACATAGCTTTGTCCATAAAATAGCATCCATGTTTTAGATGATCAGGCCAAGGCACCTGGGGGGCTCAGTTGGTTAAGCCTTCAACTTCAGCTCAGGTCATGCTCTCACAGTTTGTGAGTTTGAACCCCACGTCGGGCTCTGTGCTGACAGCTCAGAGCCTGGAGCCTGCTACCAATTCTGTGTCTCCCTCTCTCTCTGCCCCTCCCTGCTCACATTCTGTGTCTCTGTCAAAAATAATAAATAAACATTAAAAAAATAATAAACAAATAAATGAATCAGTGAATGACTGAATGAATGAATGATCAGGCCAAAAGTGACACCTGCAATTTCCTCAAACTGTTATCTGTACTTCCTCTTCTAGACTGTTTTTGGCTAATTATTCAGCAATGCAAGCATGCGTCATGTAATTACAACAACGATGGCCCTCTCTCCAGAACTTCAGTGCCACGCTGGGAAATGGAAACCAGCAAAATAACAAACTTACTCTTCATTAACTCTCTTTCCGAGAAGCTTCTTTGTACATAAGGTTTTATAATTGAATGGGGAAAGGGATCGATAACTTCTAATGCCAAAGGAAATTAAAACTTCATAAATATTTATATGAGGAACATGAGGAACTTTGCTACGTTGTTTTAAATCCTTTTGGACCAGGTGCCAGACAGACAGATCCTGAGGCTTATCAATTTTTGGAAAAAAAAAAAGATTGATACATGTTGCTGTGCGTATTTGTATCTTCACCAAATCTGTGCGTAAATCCTAGCCCGCAGTGGTGATGGTGCTAGTAAGCGGGGGCTTTTGGGGGTGATTGGGTTATGAGGGTAGAACCTTCATGAACAGCATTCGTGTGTTTATTTTAATGTTTGTTTATATTAGAGAGAGAGAGAGAGAGAAAGAGAGACAGTGTGTTAAGTCGGAGAGGGGCAGAAGGAGACAGAGACAGAATCTGAAGCAGACTCCAGGCCCTGAGCTGTCAGCACAGACCCTGACGTGGGCTGGAACCTACGTGCCGTGAGATCATGACCTGAGCAGAAGTTGGATGCTTCACAGACTGAGGCCCCCAGGGACCCCCAGGATTAGTGTTCAGGGGACCACTGAGAACCCCCTAGCCCTTCCCACCAAGTGAGGACACACTGAAGAGTCACCAGCTGTGGCCAGGGACGAGGGCCCTCACTCAACCATGCTGGCAGCCTGATCTTGGACTTAGAGCCTCCAGAACTATAATTTCTGTAAATTTCTGCTGTTTATAAACCACCCAGTTTGTGGTATTCTGTTGTAGGAGCCCAAACAGAGAAAGAAACATATTGTAGGAATTATCAGGCTTACCTTTTATATTCAGATCTGCCCTGTTTCTCCTGTTTAACATTTCATTGATTTATCTTTGCGTTTTCCTGAGCACGGTGGCCAGTGTTACACGTCCCCCATGTACAGACATGCACACACACCTGTAAGCGCCAAACTCACCTAGTGAGGCCTGAGGTCGATTGCTGGTGTGTCCCTCCAGATCCAAAGGCCTGGTTCTTGGATGCAGAACATTCGGGAAGGTTTTCCTTACCACAACCCTTGCCGTAGCTTAGATCTTAAAGTTTGAGGTCAGGAAACTCAGATTCTCATCTTATTTCAGCCGTTTACTAGGTCTATGTCCCTTAGAACACTCTTCATCTTTCCAAGCGTGTGAGTTTTCATGTGTAAATTAGGAGAAGAATAATGCCTGGGGTTATTTTAAGGATTTAAAAATGCTTAATATAGCACCCAGGATGTGGAAATTAATGCGAAGAATTTCTATTATTTATAATAATACTCTCTGTACCACCTCTGTATCATTTAGGTGGATATCATATAGACTTTATAACCTAAAGAATATTTCTCTTTGAAGAGTAACTTCTATACGTGGGTTGTAGAATATCTTGAAAGAATATCTCTGAAGGCAAACAGTCAGGCTTAGGAGGAGCATGAGTGTCAAGTTCGCATCCCTGTCCCCGTCCTACCCCGTCACAGATGACTCCTTCCTCTCTCACACCTTGCTGGGCCATGCACAAGTTGCTGGTCCAGCCTCTAAAGCATTTCATTTATATTTGTATACATTTAGGTCACCCCCGCTAGACTAGAAGCATCCCTGAGCACCTGAACTTGTCTGATTCAGCTTCGTATCTTTGCATCCCCAGCATCCAGCCTGGCATTTGAAGGCACTCGACATCTGTGGAATTAATTCAGACCTAATGTTGAACATAGTGAAAAGACAGAGAGAGTATGTACGTGTGACTTGACATTTTTTAGCATTCATTCAAATTATGATCTACTTTTCCCCACAAGGTCAAAATATTTCCAGATCATTCCAACTTTCTCTCCAGGAGTGGTTTTCCTTGTTCTATTCACACGGTCCTTGCCATTCTTGATAGATGAAAGACCCCAAGATTTAATATGACTCTGACCAAGTCAACCAGCCTATTTTGGGTCCAATGGGTAAAGAAGGCAGTGCCGAGTGATTGCATCCTGTGGAATGACTTGATTACAGCAGAAAGGCCAGAATAGAAACAATCTGGGCAATGCCGATGGAAGGCACAGTGACTTCCTGTGGCCCTTCTAATAGCCACAGTTGTGTCAAAGAAAGCAGGAAAGAGGAAAAAAGAGCTGCATTAAACCCATATTTTTTATTGAGATATAACTGACATATAACATTGTGTAAATTTAAGGTGTCCACCTGTTGATTCGATGTATTAACGTATTGCAGTACAATTACTTCTATAGTCCAACACATGGTTACATAGTTATAATTTCTTTTTTGCCTTGAGAACAATTAAGATCTAGTCTCTCACTTAGTAACTTTGAAGTTACAGCAGCACGGATTGTTGACTCTAACTATTCTGCCATGCATCAGAGCTCTAGGATTTATCCATCTACTCGCTCTAAACCATACCCTTAAATAGCATCTCGCCAATTCCCCCCGCCCCCAGCCCCTGGTAACCTGGTAACCCCCATTCTATGCTCTGGTTTTAGGAGTTCAGCTTTTTTAGATCCCACATGTAAGTGAGATCATATGGTATTTGTATTTTTCTCTCTGACTCATTTTGCTTAGGATAATACCCTCAAGGCATGTTGTCACAAATGACAGGATTTCCTTCTTGTGGCTTTCTCCTGGCTAAATGATATTTCATTGTGTGTGTGTGTGTGTGTGTGTGTGTGTGTGTGTGTACACACCGCATCTTCTCTATCCGTTTATTGACACACACCCAGGTTGTTTCTATATATTGTTATTGTGGATGATACCGCAATGAACCTGGGAAGGCAGATGTCTCTCCCATATCCTGTTTTCATTTCCTGTCGATATATACCCAGAATTAGAATTGCTGGATCATACGCTGTTTCTATTTTTAACGTTTTGAGGAGCGTCCATACTATTTTCCATAGTGGCTGCGCCGATTTCCATTCCTGGCAACGTCGCACCAGAGCCCCCTTTTCTCCACATCCTTGCTAACACGTCTTGTGTCTTATCTTCTACATGATTGCCGTTCTGATAGGTGATTTCTCGCTGTGGTTTTGATTTGCGTTTCCCTGGTGGTTAATGATGCTGAACATCATTTCATGAACCTGATGGCCATTTGGGTATCTTTCCTGGAGAAATGTATATTTAGTTCCTCTATCATTTTAGAACTAGATTGGTTTTTGAGTTATATGAATTCTTTATTCATCAGGGGTATTCATCTCTTTTTTGACACATAGTTTGCAAATACTTCCTCCCATTCTGGGGGTTACCTTTTCATTTTGTTCGTTGTTTCCTTTGCTGTGCAGAAACTTTTCAGTTTGCTGTCATCCCACAGGCTGATTTTTGCTTGGTTCTTGTTCTTTTGGCATCCTACGCAAAAAAAAAAAAAAAAAATCATGACCGAGGCCACAATGTCAAGGAGTTTTTTCCATGTTTTCCCCTAGGAGTTTTAACTCAGTCGTAACTGACTAAGACAGCCAAGTGCCCCTATTTGTCTTTTTGAAAACAAGCTCTTTGGGGGGCACCTGGGCAGCTCAGTGGGTAGAGTGCCCGACCTCAGCTCAGGTCACGATCTCACAGTTCGTGGGTTTGAGCCCCGCATCGGGCTCTGTGCTGGCTGCTGGGAGCCTGGAGCCTGCTTCAGATTCTGGGTCTCCCTCTCTCTCCCCCTCCCCACTTGCACCCTGTCTCTCTCTGTCTCCCAAAAAGGAATAAACATAAAAAAAAAATTTAAAACAAGAAAACAAACTCTAGGTTTTGTTAATCTTTTCTGTTGTTTCTCTGGTCCCTATTTTATCTATTTCCAGTCTGATTTTTGCTCTTCCATTCTTTCTGCTGACTTTGGGCTAGTTTATTCTTTTTCCTAGTTCCTTGAGGTATAAAGTTCAATTGTTTATCTTAAGTCTATTTTCTTAGTATATGCATTTATCACTATACACTTCCCTCTCAGAACTGCTACATTTTTAATGGGTATTTGTGACAATTTTTGGCAGGAATGATGAAAGATTCCCACACACTCCACTTATATCCATGAAACAGATGATGAAATCATGTTGATTGGGTGCCACCTGAGTGGGCGTGGACAGTTGCATGGCATGTTTTTTCATCCGCATGCAATGGACACATTTTCTCTTCTACTTCTCTACAAGGCACGTACGGGAACATGTTTGTAAAATATTCTGACTTCACCTTCTTATCTCCTTTAATGTCTTTTTTCTGTCTGCCCCCTGGTTTTGTTGGGCTCTAGTACTTTTGATACCATAAAAAAAGAGTAAGAAATAAACAATTACTTTTATGAGCAGACAGAGAAATGTGTTGCATTTTTGTATTTGCTCTGGTCATAAAAGAGACTCTGACACTTGTGTAAGTTTTCAATTGCTGTTTACAGAAACATCTTGAAGATGTTTATAGAGGAGAACTAATGGTCTTCCAATAAAGGCTGGCTTAAGCCAAAAGAGAAGCATAAGGAGTATTTCTCAGGTTTTCTAGCCTGTTTGATTGATTTGAATTTTAAATTTAAATATCTTCTAAATCCATGAAAGTGTGAATTGATAATAGTACTGTGTCATCACGAACAAAAATCCTCTGATACGGAGTTTCTTGATATTTGAAACTACGCTTATTCTCCCCATAAGAGAGTGGATCCCATTTATAAAGAGTTTTGAAATGTCTGTAATGTTTGACTTTGTCTAGCATAGATGCTGAGATATGGACAAAGCCATTTTTCATGTGAGTGATAACCACAGAGCACAAAAGCTTACCCAGTTATTGTTAGCAAAAAAACTTTCCAAAATTAGAGGCTAAAATTGTATTCAAATGAAAGTTGGCAAATTAAATTGAATGAACACATAGAGATTCTTATTTAATGAATCTGCATGAAGACACTGAAGGCTTGATTGGCACATTGCTTGAACCCCAGTACCTCCAACGAAGTGCAAAACTTTCCTTCCATGTTGGCCAAAAGCCTGGCGGTGAAGAAGGACTAATGCAGTAACGGAATCCCTTCCTCTGTGCAATATGACCCAGTGCGAGGGACTCTCGGTTTTGATATTTTGTTTCATTCCTTGTATTGTATTTGTGCTCTGTTTGTTTGTAGATTTGTATCTAGGTTCTCTCCAGACTTCCTTCCATATTCTTAAGCCAAAATGTTATTTACTTTTGTCTTTTAAATAATCAGTTGAAAAAAAAAAAAAACATCCCTCTTGGAGTCTCAAATCTTCATAGAACATCTTGAAATGGGGTCCAGAGTCAGATTAATTTGGTTCCCAATCCTGTGTCTGCTCTTCCCTACAAAGTATTGAACTCTTTGTGCTTTAGTTATCTCTTATGTAAAATGTGCAGAATCATGGGACCTTATGAGGTCCTGTAGGTATTAAATAAGAGCATGCATAGCACCCTTCATAACGCACAGTAGGAGTTCAATGAATGGTGTCCAGCATCAGTATACAATTAACATTTTAATAATGAGTAATTATGCACGTTCCACACCTCACCAGCATCAAATCTCCTGGCATCCCATCTTTTCCTTTGTCTTTCTTTTTTTGTACTTACAGTCTGATGTTATTTACAGATTTTCCTCCCAGGTAAAGTAATTCTACATGTTTATTCTTGTTTCTTAACAACCTGCCCCATCCTTTCATAAAGTCTCTCATAAACATCTCCCACAATGCAATGGCAGAAATGTACAGCCTTAAAGGAAGAGCAGATGCATCTGTGCGTTCAACCAAGCTGCCCTGTCTCTCTCTTTCTTCCCTCCTTCACTCCCCCCCTCTCTCTTTCCCACCTCACCCTCTCTACCCTCCCTGCTTAGCACACCCCTACTTAAAAACTATGATACAATGACAGTCTCACTATAGCATTATACACATAGGGCGGCTCTTATTTGAATGAAGGGAGTCCTTTTCTGAAAGATTAGGAGCCATGCCTGCAGATTTCTTCTATACTTTCTCCCCTCTGGGGTTTTGTGGGAAACCCTCGGAGGGAAGATTCTGTGGTCCGCTGACGTCATACTGAAGAATCAGCCACGTTTGCCCACGCAAGTCCCCCCACTTTGGGAGACAATAAGAGATTTTGTTAAAAGCCCTTATGAATTCAGTTTTATTCCAATTTATTATCCATGAGGTCATCACTTTTTAGACCAAAAAATGATTATTGTATCTTAGTTACACTACTGCTTCCTATACAATGGAAACAAAAGAATTGTATTCCTCCAAAATAAAATAATATGGAATGTACTTAGCTATTACTTCTTCTGAGCGCCAGATATAACATGCCCTAGACCACGATTCACAGGTCTCAGAATTGTGCTGCCTTGCCATTTCCGGTTTTATATTCTCTCTCTAGATCGTAAAATTCCATTCATATATCTTAAATTTCATCTAGTGTCTTTATTTAAAATGACATTAAACTCTACTTTATATCATATATAAATGAATCCGCTACACGGCCTCGTGATAATTAATCCCACACTGAAGGGTAACAAAGCCAGAATTTTGAATCCTGGCTTTGGGCAGAGAGCACTGTTTACGCTTCTCTCTTGCGAATCTTTGAAGCCAAGGGCAGCGGGGCCCACGGGGGCCCTGAATGCACGTTAGCTCATGATGCTCTTTGAGACGGAGCCCCAAGAATATTCTTCGCCCTCCAGGGGTTGCTCCGCATCGATCACGCATGCTCAGTGGCACCACTGAGTCAGCTCCGTGCGTGGCCTGTTTTATGGTATCAGCCGCCCAGTTCCCGGACCCCAGGCCTGAGGACCCAGTGAACTACCTCCTGGGGAGAAGCCCCCGGGATGTGCGGGGTGAGGGTGAGGCCGGCCGCTCCTTTGTGCTAAGACACAGGGAGTGTGGGTCCCCGTCCCACAGCTCTGGGGAGAGGCCTTCCAGGGCCCGTCGGCCAAAGGAAGGGAGACAGAATCTGGCGCCGGCCTGCGGGGATTGAATGCCATCTGGGGTCCCTTGCAGGAAGCCTGGCCCCCATGGAATTCCAGAATGGGAAGGGAGAGCCTGTCCCCTCCTCCACGACCAACCTGCAGGGCAGCCACGTGGAGGGGCGGGTTTTCCCAGGCGATGCTCTCTCTGCGCTCTGATAGGATGAGCAAAGCCCCCCTCCCCGCCCCCACCCCCAGCTTCGGTCCAGGCCGCAGGAGCATCACCTCTTCCCGCCAGGGAGGGAAGTAGGTGATGCTCCAGGACTCCCCCTACTGTCCCTCGGTTGTTCTGGATGCGGGAAGAGGTTTTAGGGCATCTATAGGCGGTGTCCGAAGCCCATCCTGTACACAGAAAAGGGAAGACAGGCCCGATGCTGGGTTTCTGGCACTCTCCACCGACCGCTTTAGGAACATAGGTTTAAAATAAAAAGCCTTCGAAATCTCTCCTTGGTGTTCTAACGGTTTGCCTGTTTCGGTTTTTATTTTCTGAGCAATTGTTATTGTTACAATTAAATAATACCAATATTTTTAACGTTGCCCCAGAGCCGGGGGGCCGAGGCTGCGAAGAGCTGAAATGCTAACGACCTGGCTGTGTGGCCCGATGGCCTCTGTGCAGACCTGTCTCGCGAAGGCCGCGTCTGTCCCTCGGTGGTGTCCTCGCTCCTGTGTGTAAATACGCCACCATCTCGAGTGTGCCATGCGGTTTGCGTCGTGTGGCTCCCGATGAAGGGATGTCAGGCGCCGTGCCTTTGTGTTTCTGACTGTTCTGGAAGGACTCTGGCTCCGCAGCTGGCCCACACCCCTGCCTCGTCCCCCCGCACCCACCCTTCTCGCACAGACGCGCCCTGCTCGCCTGGGCCGGGCCTCCACTTCTGGGGCGCTCAGCGTGTCCGGCCCAGCAAGCAGGGGGACCGGCTTGGCCGTGGCCCCGAGGGAAAGCCATTCTGTACGAAGTATCTGTGGTCCTTCATCCTCAGCCGGCATCCTGCGCCCGTCAGTTCGCCTGGAGCCGAGTCACTGCCACCCTCCCCACAGCCACCCTCTCGCTTTAGGAGAGAAGATGGGCAGTTGTCCCGCCATGGCCTCCACTTCCGCTGAGGAAATTTCAGGAATGTGGCAAAAGACCTGAAGCAAAGCAAACGGAAGGTGCTGGGTGGTGGCGGGGGGAGGGGGGGGGCGGAGTGCACCTCAGACTCCACACAGGTGAGCTGAGCATTCAGGGACGTCGGTCGTGAGGCCAGGCCGGCCTCCTGCCCGGCACTGAAATAGCACCTGCCCCTCCGGGTGCTGTGCCGGAGAGGAGAGACCCGGGCAGCCGGAGTCGCCGCCTGGTTTTCTCTCTTGCGAATCAGGAGTCGTCCGTGAGGAGACACTTAAAGATCATGTGGATTATCTCGTCCCTCCTCCAACTCTCCCCCCAGATGAGCACCTGTTGGTCACGCAGCACCTTGACCGGGTGGTCAGTGGGGAGGGACAGATGGCCGCCACGGTCTCCACGTGGGCCACCTGGGGACAGACATCACATCACGGGGGAAGGATTTTATTCTGAAAATGTGTAACCTCGTGGAATCCCAAGGAAATATCAGACAAACCCCAAACGAGGAACGTTTACTACAACGTCACAAAAGTGAAAGGAAACAGGTGTTCTAAATTCAAAGCGGTGTCGGAAGGGTGATGAGTACAAGGTCAAGGGCAGAAGGGGAGGGAAAAGGTCCTGATTGTGGTGGGAGGTTGCCCAGCTCCGTGAGTTTACTACAATTCACACTTCAAGTCGTTAAGTTGTACGGTGCGTGAGTCGTTTCTCAACGTTGTTAATGAAAAGTA
This sequence comes from Helogale parvula, assembly GCA_004023845.1. Classification (NCBI taxonomy): domain Eukaryota; kingdom Metazoa; phylum Chordata; class Mammalia; order Carnivora; family Herpestidae; genus Helogale; species Helogale parvula. The sequence goes on along the minus strand of PJEM01007140.1, from coordinate 59,899 downwards.
AGAAGAGGCAGAGAAACGTGACCTCCTAGTCCAATGCCTGATCCCACACCGGGTCCTGTGCTAGGGGCGGAGCAGAGCCTCGAGGCGCCAGCTCTGGACGTGAGGACATGAACGGAAGAGCAGGCTAGGTGACAGCCCAGTGGACAGCTGCGTCATCGCCCGTGGGGGACGCCTGTTCCCAGGAAATACACCCTTAAAGTACATAGGGTGAAGGGCTAGGATGTGTGTGATTTCCCCTCACATGGTTTAGCAACAAAATGTAAGGGGTTGGGGTTGGAGATAGAGAGTGAGCCCCAGCGAGCATGTGCACAAAGGAAAAAGCAAATGGAATAAAACGTAACAACAGACTAATGCTACTTTTTTTTTTTTAATTTAGATGGAAATAGTGTGTAAAGGACTCAGGAATCAACTCAAAGTTGTTTCTTTTTTTTAATGTTTTTTTAATTTTTTTGAGAGACAGAGAGAGACAGCGCGAGGAGGGGAGGGTCAGAGAGAAAGGGAGACACAGAATCCAAAGCAGCCTCCAGGCTCTGAGCTAGATGTGAGCTCAGAGCCTGACGTGGGGCTCGAACCCACGAACTGTGAGACCATGACCTGAGCTGAAGCCGGAGGCTCAACCGACTGAGCCACCCGGGCACCCCTGCTACTTTTTTTTAAATGCACATTCCGGGGCCCAGATCTCCCCCAGCCCCTCCCCAGCATCTGACTCCCTGGCTTGAGATGGGTCCCCACCAGCTCATGTGCTCTGAGGCTGAGGCCTAGGACCAGAGTCAGAAGTTCCCCAATGTCTGGCCCCCAGACTCACGTGACCACATTTTTTTAGGAATGTTCTCCAAACAGCCCAAGACACTGACCCTGCATCATGATTTTCACACTTTTGTTCCTCCGTTAACTTTAAAACCTTTTATTCCGAAACCTTTTTAATGTATTTAAGAGAAGAGAAAATAGCATATTAGTCTTCCCACGTATCAGTGGTTCTCAACAGAGGGGGTCCTGCCCCGCAGGGAAGGCTGGGCAGTGGCTGAAAACAGGTTAGGTTGTCACACCTGGGGATTGTGACTGGCGTGTGGGGGCCAGGGATGGGCTGCCTGTCAACAGGGCCGGACTTGAGAGACCTACCCTCATGGCCATGACCCAGAGTCAGCCAGCTTTAACATGCTGCCACTCTTGTTTCTTCTGTCACCCCCCACCCAGAGGCACTAGATATCATGCCATTTCCCCCCATCCCCACATCGATCTGCGTTTCTAAAATAATGTGGGATTTTCTTATGTGACCACGGTGCCAACGTCACACCCAGCAAAATGAATAATAATCCCCCAGGCCTGGTAGAGATAGTGACCGGCCCCAATTCACATGTCCTGGTCCAAACAATGCTCCGACCACCAGTGAGCCGACATGGGACTGTTTGATTTTAGGAATCTCCACCCTTACGGGAAAAGTAGAAAGCGTGGACTTGACATGTTATCCATTTTCTAGTTTGATCCATTTCCACAGCCTTCTAACATGTAGGATACATAATTGGTTTTTGACCCCAGAGAAGTGTTGATTAATTCAATAAGCTTGTAGGTGATTCTAGTATTTTTTTTTTCCAAGAAACTATTTGGGAAAGATTACTGAAGCAGATCACTGCAAATTACATTTTTTAATCATTAAGCTGTGCCTTCCTCCTCCTCAATATAGTTTGCTATTTTTTTCCCCAGACACATGGAAAGATTTCAGCTTTTAATGAAGAACTCCTTTCTGGAGCATGTTTTTAGAATCTGAGTTTAGTAGCACACATGATGTAATCCCAATTCCCAACTTTGCGTGCAAGATTGTTGTGTAAAAATGAAACCATAAATCCCATCTGAATTCTAGTTGCTGGGTTCTTTATTGGAAGTATTCTTCTGTTTTCCTTTTTTTTTTTTTTTTTTTAAGAAACCACAATATTGTCATCTGAGAAACAGATTCATGACTGGGAAGCCAGAAATGTTGGAAGCATGATTGTCTTCTTTCAGCCCAGAGTCTGTCCAGAGAAGGAAAGTAATGTTCTGGGTCTGGTGCAGGGAGGAAGTATCCGTTGTTGCTCTGTGCCCAGGCCACTGGAAGACCCAGTGGGACCGAAGGTCCATCTCGGGGTGGCGGGGGGGGGGGGGGGAAGCTCTATTATCTGAGTGCTCTCTGTGTCACGGCTGCGATGCCAGCAGCTTTTTCAAAGAGCACCAAGCAAGTAACCCACTGGGATGCTGATGGCGGGCGAGCTCCCAAGTTTCCATAAATGCGCTGGGTCACTGCTTCAGTCAAATACGAAACCAACTCAGCACCCCTGTCGTGGTCTTTAACCAGTTTTGCAACTTGAGACTGTGACGCTTCGCCAAGATCTCGATTTTTCATGACCTCGGGTGGAAGTTTACCCGGTGTTACAGTAGTTAATGAATCAACAAGGTAATTCCTATCTCTCCGTCCTAAGAATGCCGGAAGTAACCAGTATTCCCAGCCACGTTCAGACTAAGCCGTTTAAGTGCTCGTGGAAAATTAGCGGTTAGAATTAGCCACACTCTTCATAAACCTGAGGGCTGGAATTGAATAAGAAATTAAGGCACCGTGAAAAGTGCTCATTTACCCCTGGGGAGCCCACGTGGAGGCAGCAAGTAGTTCAAAGGCCCAGATGTGGGAATATTGATCAGTATGGTCTTTGTCCAGGAGAGAAATCCATCCATGGTGCATTTTCCCTGGTGTCTGCTCTTTGGTTCTTCCCTGGGGGTTCTCAAAAGCATGGGGTCTAAATGCAAAACCCTTCCAGATACTTAAAAAAAGCCCCAGGTAAGCACTGAAAGAACACTTACTGGGAATCAGAAATATCCACCTTGGGTATTACATGTACTTCTTATTGTGGTTTCTTGTTTTAAAAAAATGGGAAAACAGAATACTTCCTATGAAGAACATGGCAACCAGAAATCAGATGGGACTTATGGTTTCATTTTACATTTTACAGCCCTTCGTTGCCCCAAAGATCCATTCTTTTAAACCGGATCTCTCACAGACACCGGTGCCTGTTGGTGCTGGCAGAAATCTGTGGCTTTTCAGGGGGGGTGGGTCTCCATGACTCAGCCTCAGGGACGTGCGCAGGCAGCGGCAGCGGGCCATCAGGGGCACGAGGGTGCGCACCCACTGACCACAGTTCCATACACCCAAGTTCATGGCTGGCGGGCCTTGTTTTTTGGTTTTTTTTATAGGAGCAAGACCTTCATTTCAAAATCTCAGCACATTGTTGCTTGGTAGTGTCAGCGAGAGGGTCTAAATAGTTCGGCGGCTGATTGAGAAAACTTGAGGAAGCCAGAGTCGTTTTCCCCTGCCATCGTGGGTCATGCCTGGCATCCACCGCCTGGCAGTGACGGTGTGGAAATTTGCAGAGCAGAACTGTCTCTGAGTAAGCAGAAGGGAACGAATTCGATCTAGCTCACATTCTGCGAGCTTGGTTCAATGTAGGTCAGTTTTTAAGAGAGCCCAGCTGGCCCGTCTGCAAGTCTGCCTGCGAGCTGGCTGGCTGGCTTCCGCTGTGGCCAAGAAAATTCCCTTTTGCCTCAGAGCACCAATTAATAAAAGTTCTTCACGGAGCGGTGTGGGTGAGGAAAACGGGCTGAACCGCATCCAGCTCTCTGCGAAACAGCTTTACCAGGTCAGCAGACCTGCAGGGCTACCCGACTCCCAGCCCTGGGCTCCGTAGAAAGTGCCGGTTAACACCAGCAGCCTCGCAAACCTCAGCTGCTGCAAGGAAGGTAGAAGGATACCAGAGTCCTTTTACTTTTCATTGAAAGGTCTATGTCCCAGGATTGAAAGGTGTTTTGATTTGGCGGTTCCAAGTCTGGCTGGACTCGTTCTAATGCTACAAATTGAGAAAATGCTCTTTGAAGACGAAAAGGAAGAAAAGCATTTTATTTGCTCCACAGTGTGAACCGAAGGCCAGATCTGTTCATGGTGATGGAAGTTTTAAGTATCTTTCGTCTCTTGGGTTTTGTGTGGTTCTGGTGGCGGTGGCAGTGGCAGAGGGTTTTGTTTTTTGGAGCAGGAAGAGACTCCTCATACCGTAAAACAGCAACTCTGTAATGACTGTGTGTCGTGTCTGAGTCCCTTTGATGTATTTTTCCTCATTCTTCATCATTACATCCCTTCAAAACATGTTTCTTGACTAGCTGTTAGTTTCCAGGCCTTAGTCTAGTGACTGAAGATACAGAGGGAAGCAGGCGGATGAGGCTCTGCCCTGGTGGAGGGCACATGGCCTCAGACAAGTCACAGGGCAGAGAAGCAAAATGGCGGCGAGCAGGACAGGGACAGGGCAGGACCCTGCAGGAGAGGCTAAAGAACCGCATGTAAAAAGGGGCAGGCAGAGAAGGTTGCTCTAGAACATGTCATTTAGGGTGATGGTGACAACTATTTGGCCAGGCAGAGAAAGAGGAAAGAATGCCTCAGACCAAGATAAGAAAAGATGGAGGCCTTGAGAAACCAAAAGGAGGCCCAGAGCCTAAGTGAGATTGGCTAGACCTGTGGAGAGGGGGGCGGGGCCCATCCACACTCCAGGGTGACAATTGTCCTTCCTCCAGGCTCTGTAGGAGGGGAGTGTAGGGCTTTAAGTGGAAGAATGACACCGTCTGATATTTGTCTTTAAAATTTGACTCTGACTGTCATGTGGAAAGTAGACGGGGAAGGGACAAGAGTGAAAACCCAGGAGCCCGGTGTAGAGTCTGTCACGGAAGGTTGGGCCAGAGAAAATGATGTCTTGAAACAGGGAGACCAAGGGGTGAGGGGACAGAAGCTGACGCGTTTATTAATCATACTGATGGCTCACATTTATTGAGCACATAATCTGGGCCAGGCACAGACGTGTATATAAGCATTTAACACATCTTATCTTCACAAGAACTTCTTGAAGTAGGTACCATTCTCCCCATTTTAGTTGAGGAGCCGCTAATACAACAAGGTGAACTTGTACAGCCAAGGGCACAAAGAAGGAAATAGTGGGACCAGGTTTGTTTTCAACCACTTCTGCTGCACTGCCTGCCAACGATCTGTTTTCAAGGGATATTTGTCTCCTTGTCTGAATTTTTATTGCTTGGAAGTATCAGCCCAAGCGTCCTGCAGATACTGCCTGGCAGCCTTTTGGGAGCCAGGAACTGGCGAGGAGGTGGAGCCTAAGAAGTGAAGAAGGGGGCACCTGGGCGGCTCAGTCAGTTGGGCATTGACTTCGGCTCAGGTCATGATCTCACTGTTCATGGGTTCGAGCTCTACGTCGGACTCTGTGCTGACAGCTCAGAACCTGGAGCCTGCTTCAGATTCTGTGTGTCCCTCTCTCTCAGCCCCTCCCCTGCTCATGATCTGTCTCTATCTCTCAAAAATAAATAAATGTTAAAAAAAAAATTTTTTTTTAAAGAAGTGAGGGGCACCTGGGTGGCTCAGTTGGTTAAGCCTCTGACTTCGGCTCAGGTCAGATCTCACATTCGTGGGTTCGAGCCCCCCGTCAGGCTCTGTGCTGACAACTAGCTCAAAGCCTGGAGCCTGCTTCCGGTTCTGTGTCTTTTTCTGTCTCTGCCCCGCCCCCTCTCATGCTCTGTCTCTCTCTGTATCAAAAATAAATAAAACACTAAAAAAAAAATAAAATAAGTGAATAAGAACGAGGCACCCCCACCCTCCCAGCCCTTGAGGGCACTTCCCTTGGCTGCAGTCCCCTTGGGAACCATATTCAGTTGGTCCATTAGGTCCTGCATCCTTTAAGATAATCAACCAAGAGGGGGCGCTGGGGGGCTCAGTCAGTTAAGCATCGGACTCCAGCTCAGGTCATGATCTCCTGGTTTGTGGGTTCACGCCCCACGTCGGGCTCTGTGCTGTCAGCTCAGAGCCTGGAGCCTGCTTCAGAGTCTCCCTCTCTCTCTGCCGCGTCCCTAATCATGCTCTGTCTCTCTGTGGCTCTCAAAAGTAAATAAAAACAAAAAGATAAGCAAGAATGTTGTTGGGCTAGAGGAGACAGAAGCACGTTTTTCCATATACAGGTGACACGCAAAGGCTGAGGGTAAGGTGTCTTAGCATCGAACAGCCTCCCCCTACTGCCACTCAATAGCTCTGTGACTTGGACACATTTCTTAACGCCTCTGAACGTCAGTTTCTCACCTTCATAAAATGGTCGTCGTCGTAGAGATTTAAGAAGCCACTAGTTATAACATGTCCTCCCGCATCCTGCCCCAGAGTAGACCATGCAGTGCTCAGTGCGGGGCAGACATAAATACTATTTGCAATATAGGGCATTATGGGTAATTAGAACATGAATCAAGATTGATTTGGCCTCTGGTATCAAACATCCTTGATTGTTTTCAGATAATGTTTAGCACCAGTGAAAAAATATAAACGGGTTTCATTCTTCATTCACTTACATTACTCAACTTTTCACCTTTATGTGTGAAAGAGTGACCACCTTTTCTACACCAGAACACTTAAAGTAGCTACTCTTTTTTTTTTAATGTTTTTTAATTTATTTTTGATACAGAGACAGAGCATGAGAGGGGGAGGGGCTGAGAGAGAAGGAGATACAGAACTGGAAGCAGGCTCCAGGCTCTGAGCTGGCTGTCAGCACAGAGCCTGATGCGGGGCTCGAACCCACAAATGTGAGATCTGACCTGAGCCGAAGTCGGAGGCTTAACCGACTGAGCCACCCAGGCGTCCCTTAAAGTAGCTACTCTTAGGTGATCACTCCTCAGACTAGAGATGAACAGAACCCTGATTCGTACCCCTCCTAAGTACTCCTTTTCATTTTGAAACCCTGGCAATAAATGGGAAATAGACCCACCCAACCCAAACCACAATTTCTTTCTAATTGTTTTCAGAGTCAGGAGTCGGCATATTAAATACAGTGTCCCTTGCAAGAGAGATGAGCAGAAAAGGCAAATAGAGGCATGACAATGAGATCTTGTGCTCTGAAATCGGACTGTCTGCCCAGTAGCAGCCGTGTGACCCTAGACAAGTCACCGAACCCCTCTGATCCTGGTTTCCTCACCTCCAAACGGGCACCAGCTCACTAGGGTTGCTGCAAGTTAAATAAAACAATGCATACAAAGTGCTTTTGCTTAGTAGGAGTTCAAATGAATGTCAGCCGACCTGTTTTTCAAAAGAAGAAAATTCTGAAGCTTAGAAAACACAGCTGTTTCACCTATGTTGGCAGAAGCGGTGGAAGAGGGCGGCGGAAGCTGATCTGTAAAATCTACTCTTACAACCCCATCTACAGAAAGAGGCTCTGGGGCTTTATTTACTTTTGGAATTAATGGTTTGCTGGTTTTCCAACTTTTCCTGTCTCACAACCCTATTTTTATATTATATTTTATATTTATATTTATATATAAATCCCATACTCTCAAGACAGGCATATTCCACTGAACACCACCTAGATGTTTATAAGCCCACATTCAAAAGGCTTTGAAACTACAGGTCGTCATTTAAAATGGAGAAAGTAGCCCAAAGCTTTAAGCCCACGCAAAATGACAGCTGAGCAGTGGCAGTGGCAGGAACCCAACGTTATCCACCCGCTCTTCCATGTCACCTGGAAAATGCGGCTGTCAAATGCGGCCCCGCGTCCGTTACACGGATTTCCATCAAGTCCACAACTGTGTGCGGCGGCACTTGTGATCTGTGCGGTCTGCGGACGGACGGGGTCATCTGAAGAGCTCTGAATGGCAGTTGTAACACATTTCAGTGTAAATGGCCCCTGATTCGATCCAAAATTCTGTATATTTGGGAGCTGTACAGTAATAAATTATTTTGCGGGAAACTTAATTGTCCCCAATGGTTTCCAAAATGCTGTCTCAACGGTCTTATTTATTATACTTAGTGAAACTAAATGAGAACGGGCTGGGGAAAGGGAAGGGCGCCTTTTTTTTTTTTATTGTGGGAGGGGGAAGTTATTTAATCATTCGAGGAGTTCAGCGAATAGAGAAAAACAAAAGAAAATTGAGTGTAAATGCTCCATTGTTCTTACAGATGTACAATTCTGAATAGTTAGGATCCCCAAATGTCGAAATTATAACCAAAATAATTTGAATTTTGTAGCAAAGTTGAATTGAGTGCTAGGAGAGAACGTGTAAGCCCCATTTTGTGGGGTGGAAGAAATTATTTCAGGGAAATATAGAATATGATTTGCTGCTATTTATTTTTCCAACCTTAAGGGCCATGCACTAACATTTCTTCCTGGCAAGGCAGTGTGGACCGGTGGTTGGGATGAGGTGGCCTTTGGAGCCAAATGGAGCCAAGTTCAGTCTCCGCTGGCTCAGTTGTGTGGCTCTGGACAAATCCCTTAACGTCTCTGAGTGTTCCCCTCTTCATTTCTAGCCAGATGGATGGTGACAGTCCCTACACCACGGGGTCTCTGCCAACATCAAGGTTGAAAGTTGCACTTTCAAAGGCCAGTGTCCCAGAGCCTGGCACCCTACAAGCAAACAGCAGCAGGGAGATGGCAGTGTGGGTTACAAAGACAAGTCATATATGGTAGTGGTGATAGGTAGTGGCTTTTGCCTTCACTTCCCAAATCCGGATCCCAGAGCATAAGGTGTTTACCAGGATGGTACAAACAAAAAGTATAACTATTTACAAGGGCTAATCTCTCAAAGCAGTTCAAACAAAGCTGAGCCCTAGAAAATGCCAGATCTTGGGTTCTTTTTCTTATTTTTCATTTTCCTTCTCTTATTTCATACCTCAGCGAACAGTCTTTATAGAGAATTATTCAGTTGTCTGATCTCCCTGTAGAAGAGTCCAGAAGAGCCAATGATATGAGTGTGAAGAGTCCCATGACTCCAGTCAGTGCAGAGTTTTCACTGAAAACCACAAGTTCTTTCGGCGTGTGACACATCCGGTCTGGGTACATATTGGTTTTCCTCTCAATCTTTTCTCTATATTTATTTAGCTCTGGTTGAGGAACAGACCATTGTCAATAAAGGATCTTCATTTCTGTAACTAGGAAAATCCTGATGCTGATTTTTAATTATGCTTTTTATTATGTGTTACATTTTGTTGAAGCTCCAGATGGTTTATCCCTCATATGAACGTATTCATAGCTGTATTTCCAAATCCCTGTAAAGAAAACCATTACCCAAAGTTATATATGAATGATTTGGTAATTTGTGGAATAATAACTTGTAGCGAAGTCAATCTTCAGCAGAAAACTGGGCTGGATGCTCTGAATACCAAATGGCTTTCCTAGAGAGATCCCTAATGCGTGTGCGATTTAATTGCAAAGGGCGTCCGTGGTGCCTTGTGGGGCAATTGACACACAAGAGCTGTCTTGTGATGTGTTTGAGGGAATATGTTGCGCAGAATAATTAAACCCTTAAACCATATGTATCGTCTTCAAAGAAATAATAGGAAAAAGTTGACATGTCATCAATGGGTTTTTTATGTTCTAAATAATTGATGCCAACCTCTTCGCTTTCTTTTCCCTATTTCCCTCAGTTAAGCAGTTCTGAAATTGAGGACAAGCTGTCAGGGTTGGTCTTGATGACCTGACAGCATTTATAATTCTTGAAATAACAAGGGAGTGAATGTGACGGTCCCCACCTCAGACCCCCTCCAGGATCCGTGACCACAATTTGAAACCATGTCTTTTGTTTTTAATTGATCCAATTAGCTGGAACACATTGGGTCCGGATTGAGCTGCTTTTCTGTAATAATGACTCTGTGTTTGTCATCTGTTTATTAAGCACTTCCTGTGTGCTGGGCATTATGCTAGCTTAGGGGTGTGGTTCTGCCCCTTAGATCAACCCGGTGTGGGAGAAAACAGGTCACCAAGAAACACGGTAGAGCAAACAGGGTCCTGTAACAGAGCCCTGTCCCAACACATGGACACGTTAATGGAGGGAGGATGGAGAAAGGGATCCCAGAGGTAACACTGAGTATGTGGGTGTTTGGTTTTTGTTTTGGTTTTTGTTTTTTTTGCTCTCCTAGTTTGGAGGAATAAAATACTCATTTTGATGAAACCCGTCTCCAACAGTATAACTAAATTATATAATAGTAAATTTAGAGTAGAAGCCTTTCAATATTGACTTAAAAGGGCAACTTGGGGTAATTTTTTTATTTCAATGCACAAATCATTTCAGAAACGTAAGAAATTCTATAAGGAAAAATGTTACCTACATCATAGTATTTTAAAACATTTTTTAATGTTGTTTTTTTTTTTTAATGTTTTATTTATTTTTGATACAGAGAGAGACAGAGCATGAGAGGGGGCGAGGCATAGACAGAAAGAGACACAGAACCGGAAGCAGGCTCCAGGCTCTGAGCTAGCTGTCAGCACAGAGCCTGACGCGGGTCTGGAACCCACGAACGTGAGATCTGACCTGAGCCGAAGATGGAGGCTTAACCGACTGAGCCACCCAGGCGCCCCAAAACATTTTTTAATGTTTATTTTTGAGGAGAGAGAGAGAGCACACGTGGGGGAGAGGCAGAGAGAGAGAGGGAGACACAGAGTCTGAAGCAGGTTCCAGGCTCTGAGCTGTTAGCACAGAGCCCGACATGGGGGCTCGAACTCACAGACTACAAGATCATGACCTGAGCCAAAGTCAGATGCTTAACCGATTGAGCCACCCAGGTGCCCCTACATCATACTATTTTAAAGTAAATCATTAATGATCATTTCTAGCCACATATACTCAAAGACTTTGAAATGGGAAAATACAGTGTTCAACTGGAAAGGATGAGATTCTTCCTTTCCCCCGTAGACCTTTCTTCCTTCCTTAGAAAGGCCTGGATTGCTATCTCCTTCCCTATTATGACCACTTTGCTGCATCCCAAAGGTTTTGGACCATTGTGTTTTCATTTTTATTGGCTTCCATGTACTTTTTTATTCCCTCTTTAATTTCTTGGTTAACCCATTCATTCTTTAGTACAGTAGTCTTTAACCTCCAAGTATTTGTGGTCTTTCTAAATTTTTTCCTGTGGTTGATTTCATGTTTCATAACATGGTCGGAAAATTAGCACAGTATGATATTGATCTTTTTGTATTCGTTGAGGGCTGATTTGTGACCTAATAGGTGATCAGCTCTGCACTTGAGAAGAATGTGTATTCGACTGCTTTAGGATGAAATGTTCTGAATAGATCTTTTAAGTCCATCTGGTCTCGTGTGTCATTTAAAGCCGTTGTTTCCTTGTTGGTGTTTGCTTGGATGAGCTGTCCATTGCTGTTCAGTGGGGTGATGAAGTCCTCTTCTGTTCTTGTATTATTATCAATGAGTTTCTTTATGTTAGTGATTAATTAATTTATACATTTGGGTGCTTTCAAGTTGGGGACATAAATATGCCTAAAGAAAGCGTGTGCTGTCTTCACCCCCAAGCCACTCTCTCAATCCTAGACTCTGGGGGTCAGCTGCTTGCTGGACATCCAAGAGCATATCTGCCAGGTACCTGGCACTGTACATGGCCAAGGTGGAACTCACCATCTCTTTTCCCCCCTGTATGAACTCCCTCATCTCAGGTGTCAAGTGAGGGGACAGAATTAGCACCCTCAGCTTGTCCCCTCATCTGTATTTCCCATCCCAAAAGCTTATATCTTGGTCTGGCCATTTGTCTGGATGCTCACACCAGCTTCCTCTAAGTTTCTTTGCCCAAAAGTCTTACCTACATGGCTGTCAGAGCGGCCTTTGGAGCCAACTCAAAAGCTTGTGTCTGCTCAGGTCACTGCCACATTTAATGGCTCCCATAACACGGAATGAAGTCAGCGATATTTGCACCTTGGAGGCCTAGTCCCCAGCCTGCCTATCTGAGCAGCACTGTGTCTGCTTCCTTCCAACTTTACACCCAACCCCTGGAACTCCACATGGCTTCACATTTCCCGTGCCCAGCCCCCGCTAGCATGATCTTCCTGTACATTCCATGCCTTTGAGAAAGTAGTTACCCCTATCTGGAATCGTCTCTTCCTCATTCCTCTCCATCTCCTGCCTCACTACCCCCTCGCACTTGACTTCTTCTTCTCCATCTTTCATGACTCACTCGGGTACCACCTCCCTCAGGCTGGCGGCTGGCTTAGAAGCCTTTCCTTGAGCTCCCACAATGCCTTGGACATCTCTCTACCATGGAGGTCGCGTTACTCTCTGCATCTGTCTTTTACCAGTCGGTGGGCTTGCGGGGTGTCTTATTCCCAGGGTCCAGCACAATAAATATTAAATGAGAGAATATTGAGGTATCACTTGTAGTAGCAAAACATATGGAAAATACCAAAATCGACTCCCGGCATTTTATTTTCTGGTGTAAGGAGGAACAGAATTCCTTGTTAGATCAGCTAATCTAATAAGCAGAGAAGAAGAATGTTCTCATGAAATTATGCATTCACCTTCTGTTTTCATTTGCTGACATAGAGAATCCATCTAATTGGATTTTCTCCTTGGGGAAATCTAAAAGAAATGGGTCCCTTGCTATTGCATTTCCAATATGGCCATTGTCCACCTCCTCTCTTTCCTCACGCGAACTTTGACTTCTAGCCCCTTTTCAATTAGACACACATCTGAGAAAGCCTCAAGTGAGCACATTTTCAGTTGCAGCCATGGCTTCTCAGCAAATCATAGTCCCTGAGAAAGGCATGGGACACCGGCTATCCAGGGTGAGAGGGATCAGTCCTGGACAAAAAGTATATGCCTACAGCATTCACCTGAAACTCAGTCATCCGTCCGTTCCTCCATCCATCCACTTGTCCATCTGTTACTCCACTCGACACATCCTCACCCAGCACTTAGCACAGCACCTGCCTCGGACGCTCTGTACATGTCTCCTGAGTGGCCGGTAAGGGCAGCGCCACACAGTGGTTAAGAGTGTAAGTTCTGGGGCACCTGGGGGGGCTCCAGTAAGTGGAGCGTCCGACTTCAGCTCAGGTCATGATCTCACAGCTTGTGACTTCGAGTCCACATCGGGCTCTGTGCTGACAGCTCAGAGCCTGGAGTCTGCTTCAGATTCTGTGCGTGTGTCTCTCTCTGCCTCTCCCTGACTTGTTCTCATTCGTGTTCTCTCTCTCTCTCTCACTCTCTCTCTCTCTCTCACATAAATAAACATTAAAATTTTTTTTTAACAAGTGCAAGTTCTGCTCCAAAATCACTTTAGTGCAGCCACAGATGGTATGACCTTGGGTGGATCACTTAACCTCCCTGTATCTCAGTTTCCTTGTTTAAATGGGGACAAAAGTGGTATCTGACCCACAGAACCAGTACTAGGGACTATCGGGGGGGCACAGGACCACAAGGCCGAGTAAAGAGCCTCCGGTGGCTTATACCCTTAGGGGGATGCAGACAAGTAAAGAAACCAAGGGGGTTCAAGGAGGCGGGGGTGGTGGTGACGGAGGCCACTTCAGTAAGATGATCAGGAAAGACCCGTCAGCAAAGACGTCTCAACTACTACCTGAAGGATGAACGGAGTGGAGCCGTGACAAGCCATGTGGGGACCGTGCTGGGCACAGGGCACGGCAAGTCCAAAGGCTCTAAATAGGATAGGATGTGAAATGTTGTAGAATGTTCCGGGAGGCAGTGTTGGCTGGGGCAGACTGCGTCACAGGAAAGGAGGCACGGTGTGTTGGGAGGGTACAGCTGTGAGCTCATGGGAGGGCGTGGAAGGCATTGGGAATTCATTCCAAGTGCAGTGAGAAGGCGTTTAAGCAGGGGAGCACGTGACCCCAAAGTGGGGCCTGGAGGGCTCCATCACTGCCCAGGGGTCCTCACGGCCTGAGGGGAACGCGAGGGGGGCTTTCTGGCACTGAGAGGTCAGCACGGAGAGTGGGGTGGGTCCCGTTGTGTGGTGTGTGGCCCACTGACACCCCCTCCCTGGACCCCTCCTGGGGAAGTGCACCCCATGGCTCAAGCGTGGCAGAGGTCCTCAGAGGCCATGCCAGGCGGCTTCCCCCCGTCTCTTGCCTCAGTCCCTCAGGTGACACCTCTCTGAGCCCAGGATGCCAGGCCGAGCCCGGAGCACCTGAGCGTCTGCTCTAACCGCGTGGCTCCCTCCATCTGAAAAGTTAACGTCTTGTACCTTGTGTCTGAGGCCATCTCTTTCCCACATTCTAGGAGGACAACTCAGAAAGGAGCGTGTCCTCAATGTCAGCTTCCGGCGACATGCTCAGGCATTATTCATCAGCCGAAGGAATCGACCATCTTGTTTAAGAACTCTCTAGAGCTCAGCGTAGGACTGAGATGGTATTTCTGCTTCAGCGACATTTGGGCAACCAGGAAAAGCAGGTTTCCTGAGGCAGGAGTGTTCCCGCGTCTTTCCGTTACTGTACGGAGTCCCATTTTGAAACCTCACCACTGAGTTTCCTGCTGCTGTGCCCCAAGATCCCTCTTGTCCACAGGTTCGCTGACTGTCCTCCAGTGAAGGCTCACCTCCAATTCCCGGCTTTCCTGGCAGGTTTCCCGTGTCCCCCCCACATGAAGCGAGTCTCCTCGCACATCCATCCTAACTAGCTTTCAGTTAGAGAGCCTTAAAATCTCGTCTCTTTGTGTTATAAATTAGATCTCTACACCTTGTGTTATAAATTAGATCTCTACAGATTCTGGGTCTGTCGCTCCTCTTAGTATGAGGTTATTCAAAATAAGGACCCATGGGGCCCCTGGGGGGCTCAGTCAGTCGAGCATCTGACTTCCGCTCAGGTCGTGACCTCACGGTTTGTTTCATCAAAAACTTCCCGCTTTTGTTTCCTACCTACCGATTTGTCAGCACGCTGGATGCAGATCCTAACTCAAGCCGATGGAAGCCAAGGAGAAGGGGTTATTGAGGAAGGGAAGAGGCGGAGTGGGTCCCCAGCACATGTGGAAAGCCACCCCTGCCTCCCCTTTGCCAGAGCTGAGTGGTGGCAGTCTGGGCAGCGTCCTCCTAAAGCAAGGGACCAGGCTGAGGGCGGTCCTGTGAGCGGCTTCTTGGAGCTTTGAGGACAGAAAGGCACGACTTCCTCCCCGGAAGCGCCAGCTCATGGCATGCTGCAGGGGAGAGTGGTGGTGGGCTAACTCAGTCCACACCGCATGTCTGGACAGGGGGTGGGAAGGGGGAGGATGGAAGGCTGCCACCAGGCACTACGCCCCCTGCAGAGTCCAGAATGTACAGCAACTTCGGGCGCCTGGGTGGCTCAGTCAGTTAACCCTCTGACTCTTTTTTATTTGAGAGAGAATGTGAGCCGGGGGGAGAGGGGCAGAGGAAGAGAGAGAGAGAGAGAGAGAGAGAGAGAATCTCAAGCAGGCTCCATGCTCAGCACGGCGCCCGACAGGGGGCTCGATCCCACGTCCCAGGGGTCATGACCTAAGCCGAAATCAAAACTCAGCCAGCCAGGTGCCCCCATGCATCTGACTCTTGATTCTGGCTCAGATCGTGATCTCACAGGTGTGAGACTGAGGCCCACACCCGGCTCCTCGCTGGGCGCGGAGCCTGCTAGGGATTCTTACTCTCTCTCTTCCTCTGCCCCTCCCCCACGCCCGTGCCCACTCTCAGTCTCTCTCTCTCTAAATAAAATAATTTAATTTAGTTTAGAAAACGATAATAAGATGAGATAAGATTAAGCCTCCCGACTCCTCATTGTCCAGGCAGATACAGCCCAGGCTCCACGCAGGACCCTTTCCCATCTCATATCAACCTGGTTCCCCAGGTTTCAAACCACAGGTCTCCCGGCCTCGCCATCGTCCGCCCGGAGCTCCCTTCTGCTGTCACCCCTCCTCTGTCCGGCCAGCGGCCTCTCCGTCTGCAGGCTTCCTGCTTCTTCCACAGCATCCCACCTACCGCCTTCCATTCGCCCAGTAGGACGGTCCTTACCTCTGTGGCAGCTGTCCCCACACTGCGTTTCCTGTCACCCGACCAGGCCAGCGTCCTTCTTTATCTTTGTATCACAGCAGCTAGCACAGCACCTAGCACATAGTAGGTGTGTGCCGGAGTCCAGCTCCAGCAGGTCCAGGGTCCCCTGAAGGAGGACGGTGTCGGCCAGAGAGAGTGAGAGAGCCTTGCGTTTCATTCTGATCACCAGACGGGCACCCCTGCCCACCTGGCAGGCGTCTCTACCATTCTGGCAGGCATCTCTGCCCTGTCTGGTTCTCAAGCTTTATTTATGGCAAAAGGTACAAGAACCAGAAAGAGCAGTAAATGATTTCTCATAGATAAGTTTTACAATTTTCCAGGACATGGGTTCTGCAGAAGTTACAATTCTAGTGGTAATGATTGTCATAAAAACCTTAGCCACAGGCACTCATGGTGTCATAGGTATTTTTACAAAACCTCAGGTCTGGCCTTAAGGAAGCATCCTTTAACCAAGAGGCAAACAGCATTGTTTAGTAAAGGTCAGTTTTTGATGAGTAAGGGTCATTAGGCTGTTTACAACTCTAAGAGAGAGTTCCCAGAAAAACAGGTTCTCAGGAGACATAATGCCTGCTCTCACAGTCCCAAAGATGATTGATACATTTTATGGCAGTAGTGACTTTCATAAAGGCATTCAGGTCCAGAAGGTAGTCAGTTATCAGTTAATTGCTTAGGGGAAAGTTAGGGTGTATCTAGTTTACTTATCTTTTCCCTGACCAGGTACAATCACACCTCAGGGACAGGGCAGGGTGACAGGCCACTCCTGACACTAATCAGCAAAGCACTCTGAGGTTTGGTGCCCAAGCAGAAATGAAAAGTCTCAAGCGGGTAGATTTTGGGAGCTATCTGGGGGCAAGAGACCTTGCAAACTTGCCGTACCTTCACCAGGAATTTTCACTCTACCAGTGAGTTCAAATAGCTCCCAACAGGCGTACAGGAAATACGTGTCGTAGTTCTGCTGAAAAGAGCAAAATAGTGCATATGGCCAAAGAAATTGCAAAATAATTGAAAACCGAATGAAACTCCTGCTCTGCTATCATCGCTGAAGCCCTAGTCAACCACATACAATTTTAGTTGGTTAAAAGGGGCTTTTTCTCCTTTTACTTCATCTTAGAATTTCAGTCTTGGGGCACCTGGGGGGCTCCGTCGCTTCAGAGTCCAACTCTTGATCTCAGCTCGGGTCGTGATGTCACAGTTGGTGAGTTGGAGCCCTGCATCAGGCTCTGTGCTGACAGTTCATAAAGATGGCTTGGGATTCTCTCTTTCTCTCTCTCTGTCTGCCCCTCACCATCTCTCTCTTCCTCCCTCCCCCCCCCCTTCTCTCTCTCTCAAAATAAATAAAATAAAATAAAAATTTTGAGTTCAGTGTTTCGGGGTATCCGAAACCATTTTTCCTCTCCCCCTAAGCACTGCTTTTAGCATTCCCGAGTTGTCCTAAACGCTCCTTTGACCTGTTAATGCCAAGAGCCAGCTCTCTCGCCTGAGGCCGTACCAGCAGGGGTGATAGTGCGGGTCCAGAATTATTTCCCAACAGATGGCTTAGCCATTGATGCTACACGGCGGAGCCTTGTGACTGTGGGCAGGTGACTCTCCCAGCTCGGAAATCTGCTCATGCTGTCCGTAGAAGAGTGTTCGCCCGTGTGCGTGTCCGCAGGTGCGCCCGCGTGTCGTGTGTTAGAAGGAGGAGGGGACGGGTGAGGGAGGGCTCCACGTGTTCTGTCGGAGCTGCTGTTCCAAGCCCACGTGTCTGAATCCCACCCCTCTGGGACTCCTCCTGACTCCTTCCCGAATAGGTGGAAAGGCCTTTGGGAGCCCCAGGGGGCCATCTGCAGAATAAGGATGGGTCCGGTACGCACTGCCCTGATGGCCTCCCCACTCATCCTTTTCTGTTGTTTCTTTCTCCACAGAGGTCTCATTGCTCACAGCTTCACAGAGACTCATTATCTGCAAGATGGCACTGACGTCTCCCTCACTCGAAATTACACGGTAAGCCCGGCAGCCACACCACCATGCTCAGATCTGTGCTTCGGCTCTGTCGCTGTTTTATTCTCCGGGAAGCCACAGGCCCAGACTCTCCACTTAGATACCAGAAGGCGCCTAGGCGTCACGTAGGTTTTGGGCATTCCATTGTGACTCCAGGAAAACTCGGCCTTGGCCAGCTCTGTGCCAGGACAGTCCCTGGAGACATGGCTGACCTCAAAACCACCTTCCAATAACTAGGGGATGCTCAGTTGGGCAAATCCTGTCTAGAAAACCTAGCCACGTTTCAAGATGCCTTGGAAAGCAGTTGTCCCCGGGCTGAACTCAGCTGGGTTATACTTTAAAGTACTTTTAAAAAATTCGAAGTAAAACTGACTGCTTAACCTATAAATGTAATCTCCCTATTAAAAGCATATCCACCGGGTATAAATGTGTAAGCCATTTATTTATAGGAATGATAAATCCACCATAAACACTATGATTCTATATCACGCTGGTTACCGTCATATGACATTTATCACCTTCTAGCTTTCCTGGCATTTGAAGTTTTATGTGTATCTTGCCCAAGATGCTAATTTTTATTTGTTCCTTTCACACGTGTTTCCTGTGTATTCTGTGTGCTCAGCCTGCGTGCATGTGGGCGTTTAAAAAGAGCTGCTTCCCTCTGAGGACTAGGAAACCTAGTTTCTTTCAAAAAGCTGTGGATATTTGTTTCAACAAGAATTAGCTCTGAGGAAGGCTTTGCGTTTGCAACTGAAGTGTGGTCAAGCAGCCATTATCGACTTCCAGGTGTGTCCCTTTCTTTATCCTTTGTGTGCCCTGTGGCACTTACACACTGATGCCTTCAGACTCAAGGATTTGGTGGAATGCCCTGATACCGACCTTCCAGCCTGCAGAAAGCACATAGGAATCCTGGATATAATACAACCATGTGTGAACTTGTGTTACTACCTGGCCAACTTTAAAAGAGAGTCCAAGAAATCCCCAAGAGGCAAAGACAAAGAAAGGGCATAGGCTCAGAGCAGTAGGCTGGTCAGTTGGGGTCGTGGGACCTCAAAGGGCTACTCCGGTCCAGAGAGAGGACCTGGTGCTTAGGACCAGGGACAAGACAAGTGGGTGTCTACAAGTGAGAGGCTTGTAAAAGCTGGGCCCCCAGGGAGCTGCTTCCTCTGAGGGGAAGGGACAACAGCGTCTAGTCTGGAGAAGGGTCAACAGAGAGAACTGTCCCAAGTTGTCCTGGGTTGAAGAAATGTCTCATAAAAACAGAGAATTGAAAGCCCAGCTAGCCTTATCAGCATATGTTTGCAATGGAGTGGACTGGTATTTAAATGTCTAATACCTGCATAGAAATGCAATTCCCGGTCAATACATTAACCTCCAAACTGGTCCCAAATCAGTAATCCTGGGTCCTCTGGACCCAAGCTGATGCCAAGCCAAAAGAGTAGAAATTGAGATATGTCTACAGCCCTGATCACATGAGATGCCCATACCAAAAAGAAAGAATAATAAAAATATGAAAGGTGAGCCCCAGGTGAAAATTGCAAAACACACAGTGAAAAGAGACACAGTAAGCGACCATCAGTGGACAAGATGACAAGAGAATCAGCACCCCGGGGAATGTAAGACAATACAAAACTCAGCGAAAATTGTAAATACTTGAAAGAGAACAGAATATACCTGATAGAAATTCCAGAGTGAAAATACAGAAAGAAAGAAAATCAGAAAGAAACAATGTTTTAACAGTGTGATGAGAATGTTCCGGAACTGGAGAAAGACATGCATCCCAAACAGGAAAAATAAAAAGCAGACTCACTCCAGGATGGCTTGTAGTAAAACTGCAGACCCCGAAAGATGAAATTGTATAAACCCTTGAGAGAAAAGAGACATTTGTGCAAAATGACAATTGCACCGACAACAGACATCTCATTAGCAGCTATGAAATTAGAATCGAGAGAGCCACGGGAAAATTATGAAAATAATAGGAAAATACATTTACATACAAAGACAAGAGAAGTAAGAATGCAGTGGAACCCAAGAGACAAGGATAGGCTGTTAGAGGCCATAGGAAGCAAAACCATTGCATGTGAAGAAATCTAAGTAAGCTACTTAAGATAATAATTATAAAAATAATGGCTAAATTTGGATGGTTTAAGACAAGATGAGCAAACACTTAAAACAGTTTAAGAATTTGTTTTGTACTTGAGAATAATAGAGATACTGATTAACTTTAGATTTTGATAAATATGTATCTTGTGAATGTAAGTATAGCCTCTTAAATAATAGGAGAGCAGAATGTATAATTACAAACAATAGATGGTCACAGAAATAGTTTATCAGCTCAATAGAGGGCAGGAAAGAAGGAAAAGGATTTGAAAAGCAGAGTAAATATAAAACACAAAATAATTAGCTCAAAACGAGTCAACATATTACTCTAATTATATGTAAATAGACTGAATCTGTTTGTTAAAGTAAAAACAGATTATCCGCTTAGAACTTAAAATAAAATCCAGCTACATAATTTTTGCAAGATTCGCACTCAAAATACAAAATGGTTCTGAAAGGAATGGAAAATATATAGTAGACAAATATTAATGCAAGAAAGCTACTGTCGTAGTATTAATATCAGACAGACCTTAAGGCAAAAAAAAAAAAAAAAGACATTATGATGGATAAAGGGACTGATGGCTTAATGACAAAAAGGAGCAATTCAATAATATGGCAAAATACTTGTGAACCTATATGTACCAATAAATAGCCTTAAAACATGTGAAGCAATAATCAAAACAATCACAATAAACTACAAGTCCACAGCCAGAGAGGGAGATTTAAATATACCTCTCTCAGAAATGAAGATGTTAGAAGATGAGGAGAAATTAATGAGAAGGAAGACCAAAACAATGGAAAGATTCAATTAAGCCAAAATATGGTTCTTTGAAAATATTAATAAAATGAACAAAACACAAATCTAATCAAGAAGAAAGAAAACTTCCCAAGTAACAGTATTAGTAACACAAAGATGGATGTCACTATCGCCATACAGGGATTTTGAGAATCACAAGAATGTTATGAACAGCACTAACCATTTTCTTAAAAAAGTAATTTCCTGGGGAGCCTGGGCAGCTCAGTCGGTCGAGTATCCGACTCTTGATTTCAGCTCAGGTCTGATCCAAGGGTCATAGGACCAAGCCCCACATTGGGCTCCACACTGAACACAGGGCCTACTTGGGATTATCTCCCTCTCTTCCTTTCTCCCTCCCCCTGCTGGGTCCCTCTCTCTAAAAAAAAAAAAGTATTTTAAAAATTTGCTCACCCCCAATATATCAAACGCAAATATTTTATCAGGTAACTTTTACCAAACCTATAAAGAACAAAGAGCTCCTAAGAATTAAAAAAAATATATTAAGGGAAAGAGAGGAACTACGAAAATCAGGGGAAAAAAATGCATCCACAACATGAATATCATAGACTCGTTTCCATCATGAACATAGTTGCAAAAATCTTAAGTAAAATATTTAAAAATCATATTCAGCACATATTTTTGAAAATGCTTAAGACCAAATGATTCTTATCCAAGAAATGCAAAGATAGTTCAATATTAGTAGATCTAATAATATAATTTTATGTATTAACATCTTTAGATGAAAATTATTTTAATTGATATTATTTCTTCAAATATAATCCATGTTACTTATTTATGTAGATTATAAGAGCTCTTCTGGGTAGAGAATGGTTTTTATATCTCCTTTCTATCCCCGTAGAGCCTCACACAGCATCTTGTATAGACTAGATTTTCCAAAAATGATTCATTTAGCCACTGCAACATCCTGGTTGATGCCATCCAGAATTCATTCATTCACTTCTTCATCACTCAGCAAAATTTTATTAATCGCCTTCTGTGTGTTAGGCTATGAGGCTATAGGTTGAATAAAGTATATTCTTTGGTATATAAATTCTACTCAAAAGGTAGGGTGTTTACAAAATTTGAAAATATTTATGTTTTAGTATAATCACTTCCATAGATGTGTACAAAATACCATTGGAGCATTGCCAAGTCCATGGTTAGTTTTAACTCATTGGAGGCCATCTTACTAAAGAAATGATACTGAAGTCTCTAAGAATGAGTATAGAAGAGAAGGGTTGGTATGAAACCCTTTGGTACTAAAAAAAAGTTTGACTTTATCTTAGTGAAAATTGGAAGCTATAGGAGGTTTCTGTACAGGGGAAACTTGAACAACATTGCTCAGTTCTGTGCTTTAGAAAGGATCTCTGATGGCAGAATGGAAGAAAGATTGGCAGGATTACTGACAGACCAAAGCCAAGAAAGTCTGTTAGGGACCTAATGTGGTTGATGAAGGTTTTGCCCGCAGAAGTAGACTTGGCAGTGGTTGGTTTGTTTCTCATCCAAGTCAAGAAAACTTGAAGAGGCAAGATCTGGTGACAGTGGACAAGGGAGATGGCACCAACAGTGCTTGGTCCCTTCCATTTGAGCTCTCCACTGGACCATGTATTTTCACTGGCACCGTTATGGAGCACTTGCTGGTTTGGGAAGGCATAGGGGACAATGAAGATGGGATTGTCCCTGTTGAGTTTGTAACGAGACAGCCAGGTAAAGGTGTTCATGAATCTGGAGTCCAGGAGAAAGATGGAGGCCAGAAATGAAGACCTGAGGATCGACCTCAGATATAAGTAAGAATTAGTGCCACTGGACTTTCTCTTTTTTCTCCTAGGATGCTCTCATTTAAAGTATGCTTTTGTAGTTTTCGTTGAGGCTTGTTCCCACAGTATAACTGCTGTTCCAGATAGAAACAGGAAAAAGAGCTTACAAATACTGTGACACAATAGGCTTGAGTCCTCCCCACCTCCATCCTACGTGAGGGCGGGTCCTACTCGGCACGCGCCCACTACTCCTGGCACTCCTCTAACATGGACACACCCAGAATGTGTGAATTATGCTTCCAACATTACTTTACCAGTTTTGTGGTTTTAATTTCAAGCTCTTACTAATTTTCATATTCTTAGGCAATTTTTGCCCTTTCTTCTCATTTGAGAAGGCAGATATGATCAGAGAGAAGGACAGCTAGAGGACTAGGTTAACAAGAGCCTGACGGCTGCGGGGGTTGGTTAGGGACTCGTAGGGTGTGGGCAAAGGGCTTCGAATGCAGGCATCTTAGAGACTAGCTGAATGGCAGGGAGCCAGACTGCTAACAGTAGTCTCTCTGTGGGGAGAGATGCTGTGTTTTTCTATTTTCTGTGATTGTTGTGCGTATATGGGTGAGGGATTAAATTTTCTTCCTTCTCATTTTTCTACAAGGTCACTGTATAGACGGGCAAATGTCTGCTCCATCTACCCACTCCTCACTCCTCTGCATGTGTCTTTTTTTATTATTATTTTGAAAGAGAGAAAGAGAAGAGGGAGGGTCTTAGAGAGAGGAACAGAGAGAAAATCCCAAGCAGGCTCTGCATTGTCAGCACAGCGCCTAACGCAGGGCTCAAACCCACAAACCGTGAGATCATGACCTGAGCCGAAATCAAGTGTCATACACTTAACCGACTGAGTCACCCAGATGCCCCTGCAAGTGTCTTTTTAAGGAAAGGACGGTAGGATCGAGCAGGCCTGAGAACCTGGTCCCGGCTCACTGGGGAGCAGGGGGAGGCCATGCTTGGAAGGGCCATGAGACTAGTTTTGCTGTCCTCCCCCAGTCCCTCATGGTGGCTGAGGCTCACCCACTCGTCCATGGAGTGTTCCCAATGACAGTATTCTGCCGCCCCAGCCCCTCCCCAGGAGGGACACCAGGGCTTGGCTGGCAAGGCCAGAGTGGCAGGGATGAAGGTTGGAAATGGCACAGAGCCATTCTTCCCAGGCCTAAGTTGTATCCTCTAACAGAATATACCAGAAGCCCCTTTTGTTGAAAGTAAATAAGCCGAAACTATATTTTGATTTTCCTCTGATTCTTTGGATCTCGCAACCAGAGGTTAATTGAGACCCCCAGACTTCCGGAAACAACAAGCAAGTGTTGCTTTTAAGGTTAAAAAAAGAAGGACTTGGGGCGCCTGGGGGGCTCAGTCGGTTGGGTGTCTGACTTTGGCTCAGGTCATGATCTCACCGCTCGTGATTTCAAGCCCCGCGTCGGGCTCTGTGCTGACAGCTCAGAGCCTGGAGCCTGCTTCTGATTCTGTCTCCCTCTCTCTCTGCCTCTCCCTTGCTTGTGTTCTGTCTCTCAAAAATGGATAAATGTTTAAAAGCTTTTTTTAAAAAAGAAAGGAAAGGAAAAGAAGGACTTGTCTTATCACAAACCTCTACCTTCTCCCATTCCTTTCCGGTCCTGAGCCGTCAGCCACGTCACTGCAGAGATCAGGCGTGGACAGTCTTAGCCCCTGAAGAGAAGCCACAGCCCCAGACTGCCGGCCCTGCCAGCAAGCCCCTTGAGGAGAGTCCATGACCTCGTATTGTCTTTCATGGCGAGGAGACAGACACAGCTTTGGGGGTTTTGTTTTTATTGAATCAGGCTGCAAAACAAAACAGAAATGTGCGGACTCATCTTCTTATCCCTAAAAGTCAGCACACAATGAATTTTCCAAAATTTAAGATTATATAGAAAATAAAAACCACTCTTGGCTACGGTACACTTTTTTTTTTTACATTTCATCTCTCAGCCATCAGGGTAAGCTGGTTGACAGGCAGAGTAGTGGCTGATTTTAATTTTGGAAGTAATCGCTTGTCTTTTATCTCTCTATTGCCCTAACAGGATGAAATATTTGTGGCATTATCCTTTGCTGACCACATCTGAGGGAAGATTATGTTTTATATTGTTACTTTTAATAAGGGCTGTGGGAGACCATGCACATGACATTTGTGCATTTGCATCCCAGGAGACTCTGGGAAAGGCCAGAATAGCCCTCCGGAAGCCTCCTGAATGTTCCGTAGAGATGCACCCATCTGCTGCACGTTCGCTAACCGAACACCCCCGCTCTCACAGGCACTATGGCCCCCGTTGAGGGTACAGCAAGGGGTCAGTATAGACAAGGGGGCCCACGTGGGGCTGGAGGGAGGAGACTGATATTTTTCTAAGAATCCCAAACCTAATCAATATCTTCTGTAAGTGTGCTGAAGGGAAGGCTGAGGGGCTCCATCTGGTCTAAGCGATCATGGAAGTCTTCATGGAGGAAGGAGTGTGTGAACTGACATCTGAAGGTCGAAGAGGGACGAACCAGGGAGACCAGAGAGGGAAGGACATTCCAGTCTGATGCTGAGCTTTCCTCACAGGCCGATAAGGGTTTAAAAATCGATAGGGGCCAGAGTGTAGAGGCCTTGGAGGCCACGGTATTACATACATTTGTTTGTCATGGAGGAACACTGGGGGGCCATAAGAGGTCTGAAGCCTGGGGGCGTCATGACCAGTACAGGCTTTGAAAGGCCCCCCTGGCTGCAGCACGAAGAGGTGCTCAGAGAAAGCAAGAGCAGGGATTCGGCAGGATCGGCCTTCTGGCTCTTGTGGAAAAGCCTAAAGTCCCGGGGAGAGGAGATGGCGGCTGGAGCCAGGGCCGTGGAGATGGAGAAGGGACTATGTCTGCCCTTAGACTCGTGACCACACCCAGAAAGATTTCATTTGTTGTATGTTTCTCACTGGAAAAACTCATGAAAACATTTGTTTGGCAGATGCCAATAGGGGACCAGCCAGTGTTAACGGAGGCTGGGCATCAGATAGGTGCGGAATCCGATATTTTGGTCAAAAGTATCATTTGGGTGAGCTCTCATCCATTTCCACGGCAAATGCTTCCTCTCAAAAAGGAGTAGAATCTCTGCCGTTGGCTTGGACGAAGCATGTCAGGAGTCAGCCTCGTTCTGTGACGGTTAGAGGGCATTGGGAATGTGTGAAGAGATGGTTCCGGATGTAGGAGGAAGTCCCGGGTCATTCATACCCATAAGTGTAGCAGGTGTGACAAGGCTCGTTATTGGTCTCTTAAGAAATGCTTTGAAATGGGTTTAATTTCCCTGCTTTCACGGTACTCTACACTCGTCCCATCCAGCCGCTCTTCCCGGCTCGCCTCTCTCCCAGAAGGCTGCTCTGTTCTTTCACTGGTGGAAGCGCTGACCACATCCCCATGGCGACCTCCCTCCACTGCATGTTCCCCCCTTTCCTTGTTCATGGACATTCCTGCTGTTCCTGTGTAGGACACTGCCAGCCAGAAGATACCATAGCCACCTGACATTTCCCCCTCACTCCAGTCTCACCTAGGTTCAGTCCAGCCCCTCTTCCTGCCTCCGCAATCCTTCTAGAACATCTTTCTATGTGTGCCATTCCCTGTTGCACTTCTTTTGATCCTAAATCGTCAGTAGCTTCCCCAGAGCCCCTTCAATCAAGGCCAAACTTCTTAGACCAGTATTCACATTCATCAACGGTGACATATCTTCCTCTTCATTCATTCATTCATTCATTCATTCATTCATTCCTGTGCTCACTAAACAACAAATGTGCGTTGAGTGCCCAATATGCCAGCTGACTTTAAGTGTCAGCAATACACGGGGCATGGTGTAAGGTGCATTTCATGCGTTTTATGGGGTGATCCTCACCATAAATCAAGACTTGTTTTTATACCCAGATGAGGAATCAATCTGAAACCTACAGGGGCTAGGTAACTAGACCAAGCCCACAGCTAATAAGGATTCAAGCCCACGCAGTCTGAGTCTAGAATCCGAGCTCCCAGCCACTGTGATACAACTGCCTCTGATTCACTTGGAACATTACACTGTAGGGTCTCAGTTATGTGTTCGTGGCTGTGATGTCTGTTGCCATGGTACCAGTCTGTAAAACTGCAGCAAGGTGGATTAGGGAATGGACTAACATTAGTTTGCAAGGAGATACCCAGCAAAGGCTCCTGGGGGAGAGCAGAGGAGGTCCTGCTGACCCGTAGTCCTGGAATGTGGGAGAAGGATGGGTCCAAACAGCCCTCTGGGAGCTCGCCAAGGGCATCGCTCCGAAGCCCAAATTGAATCGAGACCAGTAAAGGTCCAGTGCTTTGTGGCAGTTTCTAGAAGCGAGGAGGACACAATCCCTGTCCTCAGGGGGCACAGTCTGACCACAGAGGACATGACGGGCTGACGGCAAGGATACTGTAGGAGCCAAACAATGGAAGGGCCCAATCCATGCAGAATCCGCAATGAGTTTCCAGAGGAACTCAGGTTTGGGTGACTTTCCTTTGCTAAAGCTGTCAGAGAGGAGGGCTCTGAGGGAGGCCTTCTGTCTGGAGGTGGTATATGCAAGGTTAGGACCACAGGCCAGAGAGGCAGACTGCCCAAGTTCAAATCCCAGCTGTAGCGCTTAACTGGCTTGTGACTATGAACATGAAACAGACACTGACCCTGGCACACGGTCAGGCCTTTGGAAAAGCGAGCCAGCTGTAGCCGCTGGTCTGTTTTGATCAATTCACAAGCACCCTGGACCATACGTCCCTTTGGAAGTCCCTCTGTATTGTGATTGCAGGATGAGAAAGTGGGCTGCAGGCAGGAAAGGGCGGGGAGGTTCTCTGTGCCGAGCACAGAGTTCCCAAGGTGCGTGTGTCCCCGTGAAGTGGCCACTGGCCCCTCCACGCTCCCCGCCCTGGCTCTCACACGCCCCTCCTGCTCGTCTTCGCAGTTCTATAAAGTCCTACACACCGTGCAGGCAGATTTGGATCTGGGAGGTGGGAACCCAGACAGAAAACCAGCCCCTTTCTCTCCAGTGCGTCTGTTGTTTTCACATACGTTCATTCAGCAAAAACGCACAGAGCTTGGACTTAACACAGTGGAAAATTGAGTTAATGGCATAATGGGTTTTAAATATGTATTTTCATATTCGAGATCCATCACAGCGCCTTCCATTTCACAGACGGCTTCCCTGTGTAATGTGTACTTGATCCCTAAAACCCTGGGCAGTTAAGTGTCACTCCCATTTTGCAGATTAAGGACGGAGACTCTTAAGTCTCAAATCCCCAGACTTTCAACTCAGGATCCCTCTCGCGCTCTCGCTATTGCAGACCTGCTGTTTCCAGGCCCCGTTTGCTGGGAGGTCCCGAGGAACGTGACCATGATTTCTTAAGCATGTGTTGTTCTCTGATGCGGAATTCCAGCGCAGCAAACTAATGAGAATGGCCCCCGAGGTCCGTCCTTTACAGTCGTTTAAGCAGACGTGGTCCTGGGAGTGTGGGTGTGGTGACTGACTTCTCCGCGATCCCGTCCCACACGCTCTCAAGGCCAGGTGTAACGTAGCCCAGCCAGAGAATCACACAGGGCTGCAAAATCACTTTTTCCCTCTGCTTGAATGCACTGTCACCTTGTTTTAGTCTCAGACTGACATGTGGTATGTGGGGCCCCGATGTTCCACACGAGAGAACAAGGCCTAGACACGGCCATGCGGAAATGCGAGCCAACAGCTCACTCAGACACACACACGTATGCCCCCACACATGTACACATGTGCACATGCTCCCACTCAGACACACACACACAGACACACACACACACACTCACCCTTGGACTCCTTCCATCTGCAGGACTGTCCACATGTTTGGCAATGACCTCACTTTCCTAGGGTTCCCCGAGCACCATTTGCAGGGGGCTCTGCTGTCCTTGAGAAGGCCTTGCATTGCCTCTGGGTTTTAGGTAGTAGCTTTTCCTTCCAGAAGAAAGACTCGGGAGGGCGCTTGTTCATGGCAGTGGGACACGGGATGGGGAAGCCATCTGGCCTGGAGTCAGGAGGCTTACATTTCAGTTCCTGCCGTGCCACTGACCAGCTCTGTGGCCCGAGACAGTGACTTAACCAGTCAGGGCCTCAGTTTCCATATCTGCTCAGGAAAGGGGCTGCCTACAAGAGGAAGATTGGCCTTAGACGGCCCGAAGCTCCCTTCCAACTGGAACATTGTGTGATTCAAACACTAAATCAAGACAGTTTGGCACATTGCATATGGTGCGGGGGGGAGGGGGGTGAGGGATAAAATTCCCGAGGAAAAGAGGCATTGAAAATAATTTTCACTCAGCATCCTCCCTCCCAGACTGTCTGCTCACAGCCCTTTTTAATCACAAGGTCAGGCCATTTTTGTTAGCAATTTAGCAGATAAAATTCCTTTCTTTCTGGTCCACTGAGAGTTGGGTAACAGAATTTGTACTTCACTTCCCATATGGCAGGGAGTCGAGGGCTACTATTTGCGAGCTCGAGGGCTCTTATTCCATCTCCCTCTTACCCACCATTACATTTGATTGATAGTATTAAACAGAAGGAAAATTTATTTTAGCGGAGTGGGGAAACGCATTAGGTTAAGTAATAAGTATATAAAATACATGGTTAGAGGTTTTGTAAAGGCAAAGATGTAATTTTGTGGTTATGCATGTTTGGGACTGTTTTCTGTGTTGTGTTTTGTTGGTAGAAAGAGAATGTATCAGATCAGCAGAACAGGCCCAGACGACGTGCTAATGGGACAATGTCTTGTCCAGCGACGCCTTTACAGACAGGAGTGTGACAGAGAGACAGCGGTTGACACTCTTGAGGCTGTTGAAAGGGGTGCTCTGGGGATGTTTTCAAGGGGAAGTGTTGGGATCCGGAGCTCCAGAACTGATCCCGGACCTCCCTGGGCCTGATGGATGCCTGCTGGGTCTCTCCCTTGTGTGGTCACACTCCCATCCGACCGGCCAGATGTTGGCGAGGCCTCAAGGCCTGGCGGATTCCTGTCTCGGCATCAGTCAGCGGGAGGCAGCCTGGCCCTTGGATATAGATATGGGGGAGAACACTCCCCTGGAGATGCCTGAGCAGGCACCGCTCCCCCCGCACCTCAGCCACCCCCAGGGGGTGGGGCAAAACTCCCCAGAGAGCAGGAGGCCACCTCTCTCCCACTCCTCATAATCAGAGTCACAGTTAGGTGGCACGTGGTATGATGCGCACGTCTCTCTGAGTTGTGAGTTTATCCACATGACTGACTGCACGATAAAACCAAAATCCCATTTGTCTGGGCACGTAATGAATCCTACTGAACAAATTAGGACCTCATGAAATTACAGTTCTCCTGGAGAATCTGGAATTTGGGGTGCTAGTCATCATGCCTGGTAATCAAAGAAGGTAACCGCTGCTTAGATTAGTCAGCAGTGAGCTGCGGGCTTGATGGCTGTCTGAAGGTAAATCGAAAGCAGTTTTAGCACCAAGGATTAAGTTATTAGTTCTGGTAATGACTGAGAGACTGGATTGTTTTGGGACCGGTTTCTGAGAGCTAGGACCCACCCCCTGCTCTTCCATCAGCGGTACTTCACCCTCGTTGGTGAACTGGAAATTAATTTTATACTAATTTGTTCTCAGCTCATGCTTTAATGAGCTTATATTTCTGGGTGCTTAATTTGAAAGTACGTTTGATAAATAATCTATTACAAAATAAATGGAGACTGAGAACAAATGAGTTTGAAATTTCAGAGGTCAGTAATTAAGATCATTGTCACTATTTGGTTTTTCATTATTTAACCAATACTTAGCTGCCAACTCAACATTTCACATTTCTCCAAAATGAGGCAAGCTCAGCAGTGGATGATGGGTAACAGACAAACCCAAGGTTCTGGTGGCCTCGGATACCTAAACTGAACATCATCTACTCCCTGTTGTCTTTCGAGTCTACCTCACTCTGACATGCCTCCTAGGCACCCAGGGCTGAAATCCCCTCGCTGGGCTCCCGCTGGCGCCCTGGGGCATTATAATCCAGTTACACGGAACAGTGTTTGCAGAATTGCTGTCACACCTCCCGCATGTAATGGGTCCAGTTATCTAGAGAGAGGGGACTGTGGAGCCTTGCCAGGGTTATTTCACATGGAAATAAAGAGGCAAGTAGGCAGCGGGACGGGGTGGGCAGCAGGATGGGGCGGGCTGGGAAGGTGTTCCCCACCACCACCCCTGGGCATTCCTTCCTGAGCCACCGGCACACTGGAGAGCGCAGCCTCGCCCTGGAATCTTCCAGCCGAGGAGAAGAAGTAACCCTTGTCCCTGAGCTGCCAAGCCCCTCCTACACTGCCTCCTGTCTTTGCATGTGCTTCCCTCTGTGAGTAGCTCCCTCTCCTGCCTTCACCCCTGGACCCCTCACCACCCCCCTCCTCAGCATTGTCTGGCGGCCAAAAAGAGCCACAGACCCTTCACTGTCTGCAGTCAATATCATCAACAATATAAAAAAATCCAAGATAAGCTATATGTTTATACAAACTGTAAACTAAGCTGATAAGATGGTCTGACCACAAGATAATTTTTTTAAAAAACTAAAGTTTTCCTTCACATTAAAAATAACATAAAGGTGTTAGAGAAAAGATGTCTAAGACATAAAAGAAAAAAGATCCTATGTTTGATCTCAGCAAATCGACCCACTGCCTAGGAATAAGCCTAATGAAAACTTTCCAACAGCAGTAGGCAGGAAAATCTAAGACGAGGTTGAAGGACATTAAAACAGCCCTATTAACGGAAACATACCATGTACATGAACAGGGAAAATGGATCTCGATGGATTATTAACCACATTCTTGATATCCTATTAATGTAATCGCAACAGATTATTACAGAGCTTAAAATTTGATTCTGAAAGTCACCTGGAAGAAACAAAAAAGGCAATAATATCCTAGAAACAGTCAAAGAAAAGAACAGAACCCAAGGAAACCTGCCCTCAACGAGGTCGGAAAGACAGCCCTTTAACAAATGGTTCTGGGACACCTGGATCTCCACATGCAGAAGAACGAAACTGGACTCCTACTTCAAGCCATGTCCAAAAAACCGAGCCTATGGGGCTCAGGTGGTTAAGCATCTGACTCCTGATTTTGGCTCAGGTCATGATCTGACAGTTTGCAGGTTCAATCCCCACTTCAGTCTCTGCACTGCCAGTGCAGAGCCTGCTTGGGATTCTCCCTCTGCCCTCTCTCTCTCTCTGCCCCTCCGCATCTTACTCTCTCTCAAAATAAATAAAGAAACTTTAAAAAAATAGATCAAAGATGTGAATACGAATACAAGACCTAAAGTTGTTGAATGCCTAAAAGAGAACACAGGTGGAAATCTTCAGCACCCTCGGTCAGATCATGGTTTCTTCGGCAACAGCAGCATAAACAACCAAAAGGAAGAATGGACCTCATCAAAACAGTCAACCGTTGTGCGTCCAAAGACCTGCTCAAGAAAATGAGAAGACAATTCACAAAAGGAAAGTATCCGCAAATCATGTATCACAGCATGTACGCAAGAGAACCAAAATGTGTGTCCACACAGAAAGTTGTATATGAATGTTCACAACACTATTCATCATCGCTAAAACGTGGAAACAACCCAAATACCCATTGACTCGTGAATGGATAAACGGAATGTGGCATTTCCATACCATGTGATATTATTCAGCTATAGAAAGGAATGATGCTTCCAGCGGAGGGAGCCTTGAAAACATCATGCTGAGTGAACGAAGCCAGGCACAAAGGGCCACGTATTGTATGAATCCGCTTACACAGAATGAAGGAATGAGCCAATCCATAGAGACAGGAAGTAGGTTCGTGGTTGCCAGCGGCTGAGACAGGAAGGGAGGGTTCAGGGAAGTGACTGCCCATTGCAAATGCACTAATACACCGACTGTGTGCTTTGAAAAGGTGAAATCTGTGGTCGATGAATTTAATCTTAATCCAAAAAGAGAACTTGTTCTAGCTGGTATCAAAGTGAATGATGGTAAAATAGCAACTAAAACAGTGTGGCCTTGGCGCAGGAAGGGACGATGGAGGTCTGTCGCAAGTGGGACACAAAAGCAGAGTCCCGTACATGTGTGGGCGTCCCTTATCTAGCAGGTAGTAGCTCAGATGACAAGAAAAGGGCAAACGGTGGCAGAGGAGCATTGGGTCTTCGTTTATGGGGGAAAGTTAGATTCTAACCTCACACCCCCCAAAAAATAATTCCAGATAGATTAAAGGGCTAAGTATAAGTCTATGGAAATAGAAAATAAAGGACATCTGTGTGACCTTGAGGAAAGTCTCCTTCAGCAATACCTAACATTCATAAAGAGAAAGATGGGAAATTTGACTTTATACGAATTGGAAACTTCCGTATAATAAAAGATATCATAAGAAAGTTAATAGTCACCAAAGTATGAATATCCTGAAATTTTGGAGAACTTCTAGAATCAATACGAAACATCAAAACAAGTGTCCAGCACTGTCATCTCCCTTCATGAGTTGCCTTCAGGTGGTCTCAGAATTTTGTCCTCTAGTCAGTGACAGTTAACTTGACGCCTTTTAGGAGGTATTATTGGATGCCGTTGGCCACTCAGTCCCATGCAGTCCTCTTTCTTAACAAAGTCAAGGTGGTCGTGGGAATGGTGGTTTCTGTTGGTGGATGGCTGGCCACCAAGCTCTGCCCTGGGCAAAGTGAGCGGGTCACGGCTGCCATGAGGGTAGAGGCCACACTGAGGCAGGCTCAGCAGGGATGGGCTGGATGTCCACCTCTCCTCCCCGCCCACAACACTGCCCTTTGCTGCCGGGCCTCCAGCTGGCATGAGGAGGCCATGGATGAGGCGAGCTGCGCATGCTCACCGTGTCCTGCCAGTCAGCCACAGAGTCAGGGCTGCAACATAACCTTCGTTGTGTTGATTCTGGACGCGTGCCTGTCCCAGCAAGGAGCGTCCGTGCTGCAGTTTCTTTTTTGCAAATGGTGACATTATTCAAGATGCGGATGCTGCAGGCATGTCACACAGGGATTTTTGTCATAGATGGAGAAGACCTTCCTTTTTTGGTCTTTCCTGCTGAGAGAGAGAGACTCCAGCTCTCACCTGGGCAGTGCAGGGAGGCTCCTAACACCCCACTGATCATCCCAAAGTAGATCAGGCCTTCCTGCCAGAGACACTGGCTCGGTCGTGCTGGGCTTTGCGTTAAATGTGAAGGGGCACCTGGGCGGCTTCCTGGTTGGACATCTGACTCTTGGTTTCACCCCAGGTCATGGTCCCAGGGTTGTGGGATGGAGCCCTGCACAGGGCTCTGTGCTGAGCGTGGAGCTTGCTTGGGATTCTCTCTCTCTCTCTCTCTGCCCCTTTCCCCTGTGCTGTCTCTCTCTAAATAAATAAAATTTAAAAAGATATATTTTAATATGTAGATATTAAGATTGGTGGCTTGATATTTCATGCCAAGGAGACCCCTGCAGCAGCAGACACGTAAGGTGGTTGGGGGCGGTCGGTTTATCCTGAGCGGGGAGCAGACACCGTGACTGAGCCTCCTGTCCCCTCCTTCCAGGGTCACTGTTACTACCACGGACACGTGCGAGGGTCCCCCGGCTCCGCAGCCAGCCTCAGCACTTGCTCTGGCCTCAGGTAAGCGGCTCTGGTCTGCCCCACGACCGCCACCTCTTCCTTCTCCCCTTTGCTCTCAGGCATCGGGGTAAACGGCCAAGACAGAGAAGCCCTCCTGACAACTCGCACGAGCACAGCGTGCCCGGGGTCTTAAGTTTCTCGGCCGTCACAACTCTTTCTAGAAGATTCTCAGGCCTGGTCTGTGGAGAGCCGCTGAACTGGCTGCGTTTCTGCATCCTAGGATTCTGTGGCTCTCTTCCTTCCGTTGGTGTGGCCATTATGCTCAGTCCTTCCCGGTGTCAAAACGTGGCGCCTCAGGGACTGGTGTTGTGGCCCCTTGCTGGGTAGACAGACCCGGGCCTCCTGGGGTCAGCAGATCGAGGGGGGACCGGTGGGACGGAGTTCAAGGGGAACTGCAGACAGGCGGGGTGTGGGGGCTTCTGCTACCAGGCTTTGGCCCGTCAGGAAACCGTTGTCTTCCGTGGCCGGACGAGCCCTCACAGCCCGTCCTTCCAGACCATTCGCCACCAGTCACTCTGCGTGCTCCCAGCAAAACCGGGGTGACAGGCTTCCGGCCGCCGCGGCCTTCCCGCCGGGCTCGTTCTCTGGGTTTCTGAGCTGCGGGCCTGTACCCCCGAGTCCTCCGCTCGGCCGGGCGCCTGCGGGGGCGGACGGGCTGGGAGGCGGCGGCGCGGGTGTCACCGGGGGCCCCGCGCGGGCCTGTGCGCACAACACGCTCCGCGGCGCGCACCCCAGAGCCCACGACAACACACACCGCCACACGCGGACACCATCTGCCATGCGCTGCCACACTCGACACTGCAGGACACCACACACCACACGCACAGCCGTAATATACTGCGTGTCCCACATGATATACGACACACACTATCATGCTCGACACTGCAGTGTACCATGTACCACACACACACTATTACACACACAGCCGTAATATACATGTACCACGGCACACACACAATATACCACACACAGCACTGCAGGACACCACACACAGCACACACACACACACACACACCACAACACACACAGACGTAATAATATACCACACGCACCACAGCAAACACACACACCACACACATACAGCTCACGCCACACATAAAGTGCACAGCACGTACGATAGACCACACACGACACACACAGACACAGCGAACCACACGCACGCACGGGCCAGTCAAGCTCCCACACGTGTGAGGGGGGGTGACCACGCTGGCCCTCGTCCGGGTGTTAACAGCAGCAGATGAAGACAGACGCCTCAGTTAACGTTAAGGGGAAATGGGCGCGCTCTCAGAAATGCCGGCTCACATCAACCCTGACACATTCAACACACAGCCTGGGTTAGTAAAGGCCGTAGCCGTGGCCGGCGCCTTCCTGCCCAGGGACGCACTGGCAGGTGCCTGTCCCCGCGTGGGGCCCCGTGCCAGCCGCCCGCACCGGCCCCTCTGTCCCCCTCACTTTCACTCCCGTGCCCGGTGCCCAGAGCCCAGCAGCCCCTCCACCCTCCGCCCGCACGTGCCCTCCATTAATACCAACGCCGTCCTTCGAGCCGCCGCCCCCACTGCAAGACCCGTGTCGCCCGCACGGCTTACAAAGGTGGCAGAGGTGGCGAGGGGGCTCTTCGCCTCGCTCCGCAGTTCGCTCCTGCCCTCGGCCTTGTTTTCACACCCACCCTCTCCGGCTCAGGTGGGGACGAATGCGCGGGACTGCCCGCGGCCCTCGGTGCCCTCCCCGTGGGTGCTGCGGTGGTTTCTGTCTTTTCTCGACAGCAAGCGGCGCCGCACAGGGGCCTCGGACGCCTCTGCGTGTGGGCCTGAGGGCGAGTGCGCAGCCCCGGCCTCGCAGCCTCCGTTCCACGCGGCCGCCTCACTGTCTGCTCGCAGCTTCCCCCCTCCCCGACCCACCTGCTGGATCCTCAGTGCTTCTCACTGGGCTCCAACAACATGTTCCAAAACGCTAACCCTCCCCCTTCCCTCCTCCAACCCGGTTACAGTGCCAGCTTTCTCCTCGCCCTGTGCCTGCAAAGTCCTACCCGTGTGTGTGTGTGTGTGTGTGTGTGTGTGTGTGTGTGTGTGTGTGTGTGTGTCGAGCTTGCTTTGTCTTCGGATCCTTCAAGAGACTTGAATCTCTTCCTGGTCCACTCCACTGAGCGCATCCACACACACGTGCCTGCACCCCCTTGCTTTTAGGAAGCGTTTTTGATAATCCTGTTCATGGGACACTGTTGAACTTGGAAACGCCTGCTGATCTGATATGTGAACCGAGCTCTCCGGCTGTGGTCGGATTTACTGCCTCTCCCGTTACGTGTTCCTTCGGCAAACATTCCTTGAGCGCTTCCTCAGTGCCAGCGCCGAAGGACACGAGGGCTGAAGCCACGCGGGCGCCTGCAGGAAGCGCATTTCTGGCACAGGGAACAGTATGTGCGAAGCCCCCCAAGCAGGAAAATGCCCGAGAACGGGGAGGGGGCCAGTGTGGCTGGAGTGGAACAGGAAAAGGAGGCGGCGGGCGCTGAAGTCAGAGGAGGAGCGACACCGGAGGGGCCTTGGCCTCCCTCTTGTGGATAATGGTTGTCAGGGAACCTCATGCTGAGGTCTGACCTGACATTTCCACAGTCACGGTGGCCACTGGGCTGAGAACAGGCTGTAGGGCCGAGCTCAGCCAGACGCCGTCCCAGTGATCTCGACAAGCGGTGGGGGCCTGCACGGAACTAGCCCCTGCACAGGTGTTCGAGTCCAGAAACGTCTTCAAGGGTTTGGAGAGGCTGGGGACTCTAGCATCCACATACACTTCGACCATTGCCTTCTCCACCAGAAGTGCCTCGTGTCTGCAATTCGCTCCCCCAAGGTGGCCTGGGGCACAGATCCATGGAAGGACCACGCCCCTGCTCCTGAGTGACCACTGAGGAACCCGTGGGGCTGTCACTTCCTAGGTGGGGTCTGCCGCACACCTGCAGGCCCAGCAGGCATGGCGGGCGCCCAGAGGAGGTGGGGGAGCACAGCGTTTGCAAGTGACGATGTGCAGAAGGAGGACCGTGGCTCACCTTCAAGGCACTGGGGTCCATGAGGGAGGGACATCAAACTGCGAAGTGTCGTCTTAAAAGGCCGTCGGGGGGCGGGGGGAAGTGGGCAAGGAGGCAAAGGGACGTTCAGGAGGGAGTCGGGGGGAGGGTACTCTGAGGATGGACCCTGAGTCGCAAGAGCACAGTGGGAAGTTGAGGGGCAAAGAGAGTGAGGATGGATGAGCTGTGTGGAGACAGGGCCCTGTCTTCATGGAAAAACCAGAGCCCAGGCTCCTAGGGAAGACAGGTAAACAGAGATGAAGGACAGGCCGGGCTCAGACCTGGTGGCCTCGGGGACGAAGAGGAGTGACCCGTTCAAGGTGGGTGATCCGGGGCCAGCGTGAGGTGTTTCTGCCCCGGCACACAACGGCTGGGTGAACTAGGACAAGTCAGTGAACCAGCTGGGTGACTGTGGACAAGTCACTGGACCTCTCTGTGCCCGTTTCCTTGTGTTAAAATAGAGCCGTCTCTAGCTGGAATGGTGGCCTTGAGAATGCCGGCAGTGACCTTGAGGAAAGCTAGCCCGTGCCTGACCAGGAGCGAGTGGCCAGTGGAAACACCGTCAGACATTTGACACCTGCTCACGTTCTCTGACTCTGGGCCTAGGGCGGTCAGGAGGCGTGCTGTGCAGTACTTCTGGGTTAATTCTACACAAAACTATAGTCTTCCGAAGAGAACCACGGTGGACACCCACAAGGCCGTGTGGCAAAGGTCGCACGTGGAAATCACAATCACCCTGCCCTGTGTGGTATCCATTATGCTTGAAAGTAAAGAGTCTCTAATACACACATGGAAAGAGAAAATCCACAGTTTACTGTTGCTTCTCCCCGGAGCCTGAAACATGGACCTGTTTGTTCAAAGGCTGTTTATTGCAGACTAGGTGTTTCTAGCCTTCAAGTTCATGTAAAGGTCAATGTGAGCAAAGAACAGGAAAGCTAATTCCAACTGGCTTAAAAACAAGCAAAACTTGGAGGTAGACTCACGCTGCTTACCAAGCCAGGAATGGCTTCAGGCATGGCCGGACCGAGGGTCTCATTAATGCTACCAGAGTCCCTTCTCTCTCTACTCTAGCCTCTGCGTTCTTCTGTGTTGGTTTTATTTGTATGCACAGCTTATTTTTGTGGTGACAGCAAGGCTGCAGCGCCAGGCTCACGTCCACAGAACGTAGGTAGAAGAGTGAAGGCTCTCTTTCAAGTTCAGCAGGGTTCCCCAGAACACACCTGATGGGCCCTCTCTGGGTCACGGGCCCATCCCTGAAACAGCCACAGTGGCCAGTGGTGGGTATGATGCTCTGGTTGAACTCCCTGGGCCGGCCTGGGGGTGGAGCTCACCCAGCCCCAGGAATGGAAAGTGGGGAGAGCGCGTGCACCAAAGACAACAAGCGAGCTTCTACCAAAGAAAGGACTGTAAGGACACACATTACCCAAGGCAGGAGGGACCACCCTTGTAATACCCTTAACATTCCTAAGGGCGGGCCTAGAAATAGAAGCT
This sequence comes from Helogale parvula, assembly GCA_004023845.1. Taxonomy (NCBI): domain Eukaryota; kingdom Metazoa; phylum Chordata; class Mammalia; order Carnivora; family Herpestidae; genus Helogale; species Helogale parvula. The sequence continues at coordinate 21,242 of PJEM01007140.1, read as the reverse complement.
ATAGGTAATCACTTATTGCTTAAGGCTAGTTACACCCTACGTGAGGGTCCTGGGTCCTGGGTCCACTCTGTAACTGGTTAATACTCTAAATGTTGTGATTGGACCCCTGTACCTGTGTCACAATTTCCTGTAACTCCCCCTTCCCAAACCCATAAAGGCCCTGCCCCACCTTTGTTCCGGGCTCTCAGCATGGATCCACCACACTGGTAAAGTCTCTGAGCCCGAGTTTAGGTCCGGCCAGCCTAAGCCCGTAATAAAGCCCTTTGCTTTTGTATGCATGACTCGGTCTCCCTGGCGGTCTCTGGTTTTTGGGGACGATAATGAAATCTTGGGCATAACAGGACAGACGAGGGCCAGGACGCTCGGAAACGAACAGGTCTCACCACACATTGATGAGGACCTTTTAGACCGTCAAAACCCAGAGGTATTGGGGTTGGTCCAATAATAATTTTCAGGTGATTTTTCATAGGCTTCTCAAAATCTTTTTTTAGGGATATCTTTTTTTTTCAATATTTATTTATTTTTGAGAGACAGAGACAGAGTGCAAGCAGGGGAGGGGCAGAGAGAGAGGGAGACACAGAATCCGAAGCAGGCTCCAGGCTCTGAACCGTCAGCACAGAGCCCAACACAGGGCTCGAACCCACGAACTGTAGGATCATGACCTGAGCCGAAGTCGGACGCTTAACTCACTGAACCACCCAGGCTCCTCTCAAACTCTTGATACGTAAAGAAAAAAGGGGTATTGCCAAGGCATTACTAAAGGCTCCTTTTTATAATAAAAACAATTTACTAACCAGTGACATTAATTAATTTTCTTAAATGAAGAGGAATATTCCCAGAGCTATGTTCAAAGAGGATAAATCTGCCCTTTGTGCTTGGCCACACCCCTCGGTCACAACTCCCATCCTTCTTCTCAGGCTGACCCCCAAAGGGGCCAGCCACTGTCCCCCCACACAGAGAGGTCGACCCATCTGCCCAACTGCGCGGTGTCTGAGCCCCAGCCTGAACCTCTCATCTCCAGCACCTGGACAGCGGTCCCTCCCAGGCGCTTGGCACAGACCACCATCTGGGGAAGGGGGGCACTGTCAAGTATCCCCCTGGGCTGGGGTTTCAGGAGAAGTCAGAAGAGTAGGTGCTGCGTCCTCTGAGGTCAACCACCAAGAGGAGCAGGAGCGGCGATGGGCAGCACCAAGTGTGGATGGCGCGCCTGGGAACTGGGACTTCCCAGATCCGGTGCTGTTGTTACCAAAGCAGCAGACCGCATGTGGACAGAGGAAGTCTGGAGTCACGTAGTCCACCTGGAGATCTTGCAAGTGGAGAATCAGACCAGAGCAGAGGCCATGTTCCGTCAACGGCTTCCCAGAAGAAGAACTGACGGAGACTGCAGCTAGAGGAGACATGCAGCTCTTCGGCAGCGGCTGGTGGACCTTGAGAAAGAGAGTAGGGACGAAAAATTAAATTCCGTGTGGTGTGACCCCAAAACACATCGAGATCTAGGAATGTGGAGGGACACTCTGATGTCCTCAGGGCACAGTCATTGGAGCCCAGCAGACCGTGTTTGCTGAGAAGGAACGTCCTGCATTGCTTCCAAAAGGCTTGATCAAACCTGGGCAGGCGAGGAGAGCTCCATCCTGGAACAGACAAGAGTGGAGAGAAAGAAGCAAACAAGTCAGCCTTCTTGGTTTGAAGCTTGGGGGGCAGGGAGAGGAAATAAGGAGAGAGGAAAGCATAAAGATCCCAGTAGAAGGCAGGATTAAGGAGGAAACAGCTCTTTAATAGAGGGGAATGAAGTGCAACGTGGAAAATAGGCTGTAAAAGTGAGTGCAGCCGCTGAGGCCATCCCTGCTTTGAAAGGACTCCAAGCCAAATGCAAAGTTCAGGCGTAAGTTAATTTTCTACTTTATCATATGTCTCCCCGAAACGCTTCGTCCTCGTTAGGACAATTTCAGTGCAAAGATGCAGGATTCTCCTCTGATGTTCTGATCTCTCGTTTGCTCCTCCGGCTTCGTGCCTCACCGCCCCCCCCCCCCCCACCTCCTGGCCGTAAGCACCTGCCTTGGGGAGGCCCTGTGAGCCTCAGGGACTCCTCCTCCACACTGCAGAGCACAGGGACCCAGCGGCCGCGTTGCCGGTGACAGAACTCTGGTCCCGCCCTAGAGGCACCAGCCTGCTATCCTAGGACAGACATCCCGCCCCGGCACACACCTGCTGGAGCCCCAGAACAGCGTGTCCCCGTGTCCTGATTTTATTCATGAATGCCACCTTCCCGTCCCCACGCAGCTCTCGGGCTGCAGCATTAGCTCCTCAGGGGAGGGGACTGTCACTTCCATTCCTTGTTTTCTTGCTCCACCCGCTTGGCTCCTACTCACGTCCGGGGGGCCCACACTTTGGGGATCAGCGGAGAGTTTTCCCATCACCCGCAAGCGTGGCGGGTGAAATTCAGCTTGAACGTGCCGTGTAACAGACTTAATAGATGGAACTGGTGTCTAGAGCCGTGGACTAGCATTGGTTCTCACAATACTTCCACTCCGACATGGGCCGCAGGACACTTGAACCAAAGCACACGCGCACGCCCACATACACCGTCTTACCCGTGCACCTGCGCTCACGCCTGCATGTTCACACGCACATACTAACACGCGCGCAGGCACACGTATCCCGCGGGGTGCTGATGGCAGTCAGGGGACGCCAGACTTTGTCCATCGTCAATTTCTGCTGTCATGAGGGGGGAGGGCAGAGTCACTGCCACCGCTGTGCGGAGCAGCCAGAAGCTCCGCCATCAGGGGCCCCGTCCTGACGCCGCAGCTGGGAGCCGCAGATCGCGCGGCCACCGCCGCTGTCCCCTCTCCTCCTCACAGCCCGGGTCACGTCTCCTGCATTTATACAGGGCTCTGCCGGCAGGTGTCACACTCCTCAGGTGACGGATGCAGACGTGAGGGCCCAGGGTCCCTCGGCTGTATCGGGAACACCACCTCAGCCCCAAGTCTGGCCAACCCCTCATTCCATATTAGTTCTGCTAAGCTTTTGCACATGTGGGTCCAGTCTTCTTTTTCCAGCCCCCTCATCCTCTTCTGGGAGGAAGCTCCCTCATTCCAGCCGCATGGTTTCTAGCTGTTTCCAGAACACGCCTCACACATCTTGCTGTCTTTACCCCTCTTGCCCCTCTACCTGGCACATGCTCTCTGCCCACCTCCCATTTGGCTCTGGAAGGTTCACCAGGGGCCTAAATCAGATGATGCCTCCTTCATCAAGCCCACCCCCACCCCCACCCTGGAGCCCGTTTGGGGACCCAGGAGTTTGGATCGGACGACTTGGAGTGTTGAGGGAGAGTGGAGTGGGGAGAGCCGGCAGTCGGAATAGACGGTCCTTTCCTGCCGGAGAAGACGCTTCATAAATATCTGTTCGCACCTGCGCGGTGAGGCGCCCGTCCTTCCTCGCTCCATGTATAGTTGCTGGTACATCTTGCGATACGTTCACATGCCTTAAAAGGACCTTCAGGGTGGGGAACATTTCTGATACATTGCTCACAGCCCCTGAAGCCCTTAGCACTGGCCTTCAATGGGGGAGACAGTGCAAAATACTTTCAAAAATTGAATTACATGGGGCGCCTGGGTGGTTCAGTCAGTTAAGCCTCTGACTTCGGCTCAGGTCATGATCTCATATTCATGGGATGGAGCCCCGCGTCGGGCTCTGTGCTGACAGCTCAGAGCCTGGAGCCTGTTTCAGATTCTAGTCTCCCTCTCTCTCTGCCCCTCCCCTACTCATGATCTGTCTGTCTCAAAAATAAATAAAAAACACTAAAAATTTTTTTTAATTGAATTACATAAAAATATTCAGATGCAAGTTTATTTGTCACCCCCAATAAGTGCATACATCATTGTGTTCCTTTAAATTGTGTGATATAAAGTTTGCTGCACTAAATTTTATATAATGAAATCAACTACAGCACAAAATGCAGAAATACTTCTTGCCACATGCTACAGAAAGATAGTCAACTTATTTTGCAAAGAATTTACCAGTGTCATGATCAATGGAATCAGAAATAACCATCCTGATGAAAGTAAGCATTTGCAACTTAAGGCAAACACTGTAAAAACAAACCAAAAAACCAAAAAAAAAAAAAAACCCAACTCTGCTTTAACGGAGTAATCCTCATTTTATTATTTACGATTTAACACACAAGTTGAATTGGCCCATTTGAAGAAAGGAAGGAGAAATCTCACCTGAGGAGGTGAGGACGGAAAGGAATCTTAGCAGGAAAAGTGGGCGGAGAGCGCGGTGGCCGGGACAACGAGCCGCCGCGTCCCCGCAGGCCTCTACCCCGTCCCGTGCCACGTGCTCACCGCCCTCCCTGACATCTCGTGGCTTGACTCTGGTCACTCACCTGGGCATATGTGATTCTCTGCAGATCTCGCAGCTCAACCTAAATGGCCTGCACCATACGGTCTAACGGGCCAGAAAGTCAGGTGCACTGAGATGATCTTGCCTTTACTATCCTGTCTGCTGGACCCTGAGTTCCAGGCCTTGGACTCAACCTAACACCGGACACGTTATAGGTGCTCAGTCACCTTTGGTGGCATCAAGTGGTCAGTGACGCTTAATCCTAGCCTGCCCAAAACTTTTTAAAAATCTCTGAAGTGTATGGGGCACCTGGGTGGCTCAGTCGGTTAAGCATCTGATCTCAGCTCAGGTCATGATCTCACAGTTCGTGGGTTCGGGCCCCGCGTGGGGCTCTCTGCTGACAGCTCAGAGCCTGGAGCCTGCTTCATATTCTGTGTCTCCCTCTCTCTGTGCTCCTCCCCCGCTCTCGCTCTGTTGCTGTCAAAAATGAATAAATGTTAAAAAAAAAAAAAAGAAAGAAACCTCTGAAGTGTAGCAGGCCACATTAATAAAGAAATTGGCATAGAGTGGAGGTAAAGCCAACCCAACCTTGAGCTTTGCACCACGACTCTCCGCAACCTCATCTTCTACGGGCTGGCCTCCGCTGCCTGCCCTCCAGCCCCCTGGCCATGCCTACATCTCAGGCCAGAGCCCCCTTGTCCCGCCTCGTCCTCCCCTGGGGACAGTCACTCAGCAGCCCTGTGGGATCTGTCGCCAGTGCTGTGTTCACAGTTCACCTGCTCCCTTGGCAGGGCGGCATTGGTGTCCGTCCTGAGGGTCGCCCAAGGTCAAGTGCTGGCTCTGCTCTGCTCCACTCTCCCTCAAAACTCCAAAATGTTCGAATCCAGACTCCTCAGCCCCCAGCCGGGCTCCCCTCCTGCATCTTTTCCATGAGAGGACCAGCCCACCTCTGGCTCCTGAACTTGGCCCCCTGGTGATCTTTGATGAGCCCTCTTGTGCTCACGGCCCCTGCATGCTTCCACATAAAGTGTCTCTTGTTCACTTTCCCCCGTCACCACCCTGGATCAACCCTTGCTCCAAAATTTTCTAAGTGCCTCCCACCCGCGCTTCCTGCCTCCACCCTTTCCCTCACGGCCATCTTGCACATTCCAGAAGGTCATGTTTCAAAAACATGGCTTGATAATAACATAAGTCCTGCCCCCCCACTGCATGCAAACCTGCACGGCTTCCTGTGGCCTCCGGGTCAGAGCCACTGAGCCCCTCCGCGCTCACGCCAGGGTTCCCGCAAGCGCGCACTGGTCACCAGCTCACCGCCTGGTCACCCACCGATCACCCCAGTCCCCGGTGCTGGGCCAGGAAAACCGAGACGAATGAGTAAAATACTCCCCGGGCGGGTAAAGCAGCCACCTGCCATTTGCGTGCTGCGTATAGTGAGCACTGTGACATGGGTGTGCACGAAACCACAAGAGAAACCACAGGAGGGACCGGAATGCTGGGCAGTCCTGAAGGTTTGGCTGAGCTGAACCGTGAAGGTTGTGTGTCAGCCCGGACAGTCATTTCAGCCAAGGGCAGCCACAGGAGCAGTGGCAGGCCTTTAGGTGGGAACACCGAGGAATAGAAGATGGCCCTAAACTTGAAGCATTTGCATCCCACCAGGCCAGCGGGGTGGCCACCAACGGTTACACTGAAGGACTTGATCAAGCGTCCTGGGGTGGGGGTGGGGGAAGGCAGAGGAAAGAGGGGACAGACAGCAGGAGCAGAGTCCTGGTGGTCAGGGATTTGAAGTGTGTATAAGAGGCACTATTTAGTCTGCATGAAGGGTGTGGAACGGTATGTGATGAGGCCGCAGTGCAGCCAAGGTCAAAGCCATGGTGAAGGTTGGAGGCAGAGAATGATGCCCAAATCCTGTGTCCCGCCTTCCTTCCTCAGCCCCCACCGTCCACCTGCACACGCCCTCCCATGTCCACAGCGTCTGCCTGTGCTCTCCGACCTTTCTCTCTCCTCAGCTCTTGTTCCTTCGGGGCCACTCACCTGCCTGCCATGCTCCCCACCCCCCGAGCTCTCCCCATCCTCCCAAACTCCCCTCAAGGCCCCATTTCACAGGAGCCATTTGTGAACCCTCCCTCCGTCGGCGCCAGGCTGACCACCCATCCCGTGGGCGGCCTTTGCCCTCGAGCTCAGCTGTGGCCTCCCCAGCACCCGTCCTTGGTGACTGAGGAGAGAAGGCCGGCCACCCTGCGTGGCCAAGTGACGGGCTAGGGAGCCAGATCCACCGGGGGCTTCCTGGCTGTGCCGCTGACCAGCCGTGTGACTGTGTGAGTTTCCTGGCTGCCATGACAAGGGGCCCCAAACTTGGGGGCTTCAGTCCTTGAGACCAGAAGCCTGAAGTCAAGCAGTCCGCAGTGTGGGAGGGGGGACCCACCCACGCCTCCCTGCTGGCTCCTGGCAGCTCCTGGCTTGTATCATTCTGGTTTCCGCCTCCACCTTCTTGTGGCCTTCCCGCCATGTCTCCGTCGTCTCCTTTTTCTCCAAGGGCACGTGTCATTGAGATTAGGGCCCACCGGAAATTCAGGATGAGCTCATCTTGAGATCCTTAACAAAATCCCACCCGGAGAGACCCTTCTCCCAAGGCTTCCATTCACACGTACCAGTGTTGGGACTTAGACATCTCTTTTTGGGCAGCACTACTCAACCCACTCCAGTGACCTTGGACTCATATCATGGACTTCCTGTTAGTAAAAGGGGCTCGTGATACCGGCTTTAAGAGGATTGCTCTAAATATTAGAGAAAACAGAGGGATTCAAAAGCCTGGCTCACGGGGCAGGAGAGCATAAGGAGTGACAGATGACAGGCACGCCGCTTTTTTGGGGGGTGATGGGAACATTCTAGAAGCAGTGGCGATGTTTGCGCAATTTGCCGAACGTGCTAAAAGTCATTGAGTTGCATGCTTTCAAAGACGGAACTTAGCAGTATGTGAGTCGTTTCTCGATAACACTGTTATTTTTAAAAAGGAGCCTGGCTCAAGGGGTGGTCGCTTCATAAATCATAGCTGCTATTATTATTACTGATGTGCCAGTCACAACTATTATTAGAATCCTTTATGATAGTTTAACATTTTACCTCCTCTGTCATACCTCCCAAACCCGGACGTGAATTACATTTGAAACGGGACCCATGGGTGAGATACCTTTGTGAGTTCTGCCAGAGCTAGCCCGGGCTTTGCCCGCAGGAGGGGACCCTGCGTATCTGCTTTGATTGTACATGAGTAGTTCCAATGAAAAGTACTTTTTGAAAATAAGCCCACCAGGGCCTACGTGTTCCCTAATATCGCTACAATCGCTGTATCCAGCGCGTGTGAGGTGTGATATTACTTTTACCCACGGGCTCCCCCAGGAAAGGACTGAAATTAAATTTCATGCCAACCGCATTTCTAACTTATGACTGGCAGCCTGATATGGAGACCAGAAGTCTTTTCTTTCCACGAAAATTCAATTAGCAGTTGAACACGGAACTAGGTCCGGATAATTCATATATTCTAATCATTACCTTATTACAGGTAGTCAAAATCCATGTGCCACTCTCCGCCTCGCCCGGGGGGGGGAGCAAGAAAAATCATCCTAAGAACAGCATTAAGCTCTGTTATTGCCTGATGCACCATTGCTTGGGAGATTAAAAACTGAATTTTGAGAAAAACAAAAACTTATCTGGAGGAAATATAGGCCTCCTGAGTTTTCACTGTGTGAGCTAACGAAGTCAATTTAAAATTTTAATAGATTCCTCTCCATTTCCATTGAAGGAGAAACAACACGATTTTAAATTTTAAAGTAAGGCTGCCTGTATTCAAAGCAGCCTCTCCGTTTTTCTGGCTCTTTTTTCCTTCTCATGCCTCTCGTGAGAGGCCCCACCTCCCTCTCAAAACAGTGCTAGAGGGAAGCAAGAGGCTGTGAGGGCTGAGAGGTGCTGGGCTTGGGCACACAGGTCCCCGCTCTGCCTCCGGCCCCCTGCATGTCCTTGACAGTGGGGATGACGGCCAGAGCTAGAGCCTCGTGCACACCCACTGGCTGATAGATGCAAGGAGCACAGCCCAGACAGGGCACCATCAGGGCCCACATCACCCCCAACCACGCCTTTCTCTTCTGCTTTCCTCAACTCTTTCTCTTCTGCTTCATACTCACTCACTGCCCAGGAACTTGGCCTTGCTCTCCACCATGATGGCCAGTCCGGTACCATCCTAATCTTTCCCTAGAGAAGGTACCCAGGGTCTTCATTTTCCTGTCCCCCTCTGGCAAGGGGGAAAAAGTCCCAGTTTCAGAGTCGGCTGGATTTAAATTCCATACTCCGAGATATTTCCAACTCCAAGTTTACAACGAATCTATGACATTCAGCTTAAATTACACTCGCTTATCTAGCTCGGGGCCAGCAAGGGCTGTGAGAACGTCAAAATTTTACATCTCAGAAACCCTGAATCCTTGAATGTTGAGTGCACGGTTGTTTCCAGCAATCTCTAGGGCTAAATGATTAATTATACCCAAGATAGTCCAAAGCAATTATTTAATTAAGCTGCATTACAGGCTGTGAGTTGTTTGGAGCAAAGGAAAAGCTTTCACCCCAGTTTCTCAACATCTGGCCCTTGGATGACTGAAAAGATAAAAGGAGATATGAGAACATTTTTATGATTAAGTAACAATTTCTAAAAAATTTCCATAAAGTAGAAAAACTTTTTAAGTAATTCGTTTCTCATGATTAGAACTTGGTGACATGTTTTACTGTGAGGGTTCAGCATTTTAAAATCTGACGCAAACTAGAAAATGTTGGTGTACAAAATGAAATGTCGAGATCATCTTTGTTTTAGGGCAAGAAAGTCAGTTTTTTAGCAAATCTACATTTTCCCTTCAAATGTGTTTGTCTTCTGCATTCCCTTGGCCTATTTTTTAAGTACTCTTTCTTAATTTAGGCTCTTTAAAATCAACTTTAATCAGCAAAAATCCCCCGTTACCCATTCCAAACTTAGAAACCTAAGTTTTGTTTCGTAAAGAACTTTTTAAGAAGAGAGATACAAGCCACCCCAACAGAGTTGATGACCAAAGTCATGTCTGCACGGTCCCCTGGAGACACAGGTAGGCATTGGTTGGGACACAAGCATCCAGGCAGGATCTTTGTCCTTCCCACTGCCTGCAACTTCATCCAGTAGGACTGGTGGAGTAAGCCAGCTGAACAATAATAAATCGAGTAGAGTGTATTTGTTCACCCGTTGTGTTCAAAGTAAATATGTGACTCATTCAGACATCTTCCTTCCATACTATTTGAGTACTGAAATACTGTCATTCTATTAAAATCTAAGAGTGACTAAATAGTAACCTATTAATGGGCCATCAAGAAGCATAAGATGGCTCTTGCTTTAGCGCATATGCTAAAATTTTAAAACAATAAGCATAGCGTGAGTGAAGAGCTGAATAATGAATGACATAGGAACGTTTCCTAAGGCCCCTCTTTTGGAAAAAGGCTCAGATTTTCTGAAGAAAATTAAGGGAGCAATGGGTTTCTTCAGCTCTTGCTTAAGGACGAAGGCATGCTCAGGTCCTCGAGTTGATGCAATGTGAACTATGTGTTAGAACTATGACCCTAAGCCAGAGCCCACGGACCTCGTCTGTAGTCCTGAATCTTCTGAAATTATCTGCAAAATATTGCAGACATGTGTATATGTGAATTTTTCTGAGAAGGGTATAAAAGGGTTCATGTCTCAAGAAAGGAGAAGGCTCCCTATGTTAGACATGTCTGTTTACAGTGCAGTAAATCTCACATGAACATGTTAAGCATTTCTCTAGTGGAGACATTGTGGTTACCTTATGGAAGTCTCTAGAAGCTTTCGTTATTGTGTGGGAAGTCTTAAAGCTGATGGTTCACTGTTATTCAAATTGCATTTCTCCAAAGAAAGCCTTCCTTCAGCATCAAGAAGAGTCTTTTAAATTACTTTATTGTCCCACACTGGAAAAGAGAGAAACAAAAACCATCACTTTCCCTAACACTTGAAGGAAGCTGCCCGCCTTAGGCTGGCATTCCTATTTCTGGGAAGCGGAACATTGCCTCGGCTCTGACCTGCTCCAGACAGGCAGACATGTAGTGTGGTCCATGGACCGATGCCACCTTCTCTCTCTGCAACGGAGAATGTTTAACAAAGTTGTCTGTTTTCTTAAAAGAACTTACACCTTTATTCCCAAATCTGAAAGTTACTTCCAAGTCTTCTTTGTCTTGAAGTATTGAAGTTATTTCAGTAACTAAGGCATTACTGTCATCCCCAGAAATATATTTATCATATTAATGCTATGTTTTCTATCAGGGAGCCACGAATGACCAGTATGTGGGCAAACGTGTCATCAAACCACAAGACCTTCCTGAAAGTGTCAGTCTTTGGAATAACACATTAATAGAAGCCTAATCTGTGGGCCTACTCCTGTTAATAATACCATTTAATCACTGATTTATGATCTCGAGAGGACTAAAAGTTTTCATTAGATGACATAGCAGCCCAGAGAAATAGGTATGATTATCCCACTTTCCAGGTAAGGAAACCAAGGTCAAAGAGGTCAAGGTCACACAACTAATAAGTAACAGAGCTGGAACTTACATTCAGACTGCCAGAACCCCGAGGCCGCCTTGTCACCCTTGGGCAGGGATCTTTCCCAGTGGTCCTTGCTCCTATAAAGAGAGATCCACCTCCAGCCAAGTCAGACCTGGGCGCAGACCTCAGCCTTCCAGGAGCGTTTCTGACGCCTGTGCCCTTACACGCCTTCCTGTGTTGACACACCTGCCATCAATAAGTGTAAGTGTATCAGGATCCTTTCAAACAGTTAGGAAACGTAGTCGACCAGACTGAGTACTTCCCATGCAGGCGTTTTCCTTTAAAGAAAGACGTCCCTCCGGAATCACACCTGCTAGTTCAGATGGAGTTATTTTCCAAGCAGAGGAAACATCTTTTCTCTCAACAATTTTTGCCGGTAAAAAAAAAAAAAAATTGTAAATTGAAATTAAAAAAAAATAGAGGCTAAATGCTGTCTATTCTTTACCGTAAAATATTTGAAACAAAAAATTTCCCAGACTTGTTTTCAAGGTATTTGCGAGAAGAATCCATGCAAACATATGACCCAGAAGTGGCCTTCCCCATTAAAACCTGAGGATAGAAATAAATTGGCCTTGCTCCCACCATTTCTTCCCTTTTAAGAACAGGGCCTTGGCCATAAATAAGAAGCCACCTTTAAAAATTATCTATTTTTTTCTGATTTTTTTTCAACAGGGGACTTATTACGTTTGAAAATAGCACATATATCTTGGAACCGATGAAAAATGAAAGCAACGAGTACAAGTTCTTCCCGGTGGAGAACCTGAGCGGCATCTGGGGGACGTGCGGATCCCATCACGGCCCGTCGGCGCTGGCCTCGGAGAGCGGGCTCCCGCCACCCTCGCAGACGTGGGCAAGAAGGGTAGGGCGGCCAAAGCTGTGCTCCTGGGGCGTGGGGGCTCGAGCTCGGGACACCCAGCGCCAGGACTCCTGGAGGAATTTTGGTGCCCGGCCGCCGTGTCTGGGGGATGGAGTGACCCACTTTATCTGGAGGGGTTGACATCAGGGGTGCAGAGCATACCCCAATGCTGGGACCTCCATCACTCTTTTAATGTCAGTCTCCGTCTGATTAACCTGTGATGAAGTCGGGCTCAGAGGCCGACAAAATCACCCGTCACTACATGTCAGACCCTACAGGGAGCTAGGACCCATGGTCCCGCCCCCACCCTTGGGTCCACCTCGATAAACAAGGCCAGGACAGGCCCTCACCTGTCCCTGGGCGCCAGCTCTCCTTCCACAGGAGAAAGACAAGATGGAGGTTTCTTCATTGACCAGTCTGTTTACAATTAGGGTCTTCGTTATGATCTGCATAACATTCCCAGTCTTTATGCCCCTGCGCAGAGGTGAGCTGAGTCCTGGTCCCTGCTCAGCGGTGCTGAGGAGCGGTGCTTAGCCCGGTCCATGCTGCCAAAGCCTGTCCTTCCTTCCTCGACTCTCCAAGCGCTCTGTGTTTTCTGCACACCTGTGCTCCTGGGCCGTGCTCATCAGAGGTCTCTCCTGCTGCAGAAGTGGAAAGAGTTGTGACCTGATGGGGTCTGGGCCACTGAGCTCCCTCCCTGCTAAGTGGACAGAAACAATACCATGAAACCTCCACCCCAAGTGGCTGCCTGGCCCTTTTACATCCAGGATGATGTAGGTGCCACAGGCCACAGCAGACACTCTGGGTTTTTTTTAAACGTGCACAGAATTTTTCATTTTTTTCTGGGGTGTAATTTTTTTTAATGTTTATTTTTTGAGAGAGAGAAACAGAGTGTGAGCAGGGAAGGGGCAGAGAGAGAGAGAGACACAGAATCCGAAGCAGACTCCAAGCTCTGAGCTGTCAGCACAGAGCCCAGCGTGGGGACTCGAACCCACAAACCGCGAGATCATGACCTGAGCCAAAGTCGGACACTTACTGACTGAGCCCCCCAGACACTCCACACTCTTTAAAAATTTTACTGTTTATTTTTTAGAAGGAGAAAGACAGAGCGGGAGTGGGAGAGAAGCAGAGAGAGAGAGGTAGACACAGACTCAGAAGCAGGCTCCAGGCTCTGAGCTGTCAGCACAGAGCCCGATGCAGGGCTTGAACCCACAAACTGTGAGATCATGACCTGAGCCAAAGTCGGACACTTAACCGACTGAGCCCCCCAGGCACCTGTGCCCACACTCTTTAAGAAGGAGTCAGGGTGGCCACATTTAGCTGGGGGCCCTGCCTTTCAATGAGTACACCCAGTTAGGAAGTTATCAACAACTTCCTGAATTTTCATCTCTGGCCTTCCTGTTCCTCTTGACAAGAAATCAGAAGTTCATTGATAGGATGTCAGATGTGCTGATACTTGATGGCCTAGGGACATGTTCTTCAGGCTTCCACTTAAAAGACAGCACATTTTGTCTTTCCTGACTTTGAATGTTACACTGCTTAACATTCAACATTCCGTAAATATCATTCCTCTTCGTTCATTCCTAATCATTAGTCTGAGTTCCAACAGTAACATTATCCTCAACGATTTCTTCTCCTCCGTCAAATACGCCCCACAGCTGTGACTGGAGAGTATCCCCTAACCTTCATTTGATGTCATTCATTCTCTCTGTCCTGAGGTTCTGCCTGTGTCACCCTAACATCCTCTGCTTCTTAATATGCTTAAAAGATTTTAGGGGCGCCTGGACGGCTCAGCTGGTTATGATCTCATGGTTAGTAGGTTCGAGGCCCACCTTGGGCTCTGGGCTAAGCGTGGAGCTTGGAGCCTGCTTTGGATTCTGTGTCTGCCTCTCTCTCTGAAAACAAACATTAAAACATTTTTGTAGTATGCTTACAAGATTTTCTATGGCAGATGCTCGCCCCTCTTTTTCCTTCTCTTGCGCATCACGCAGAAGGGGAGGAAGCCCACCTTGACACTGGTACTGAGGTGGAGACGGAACTGCCCCCCAGGGAGCAGAGCTTTTTTTCCCCTCCCCCGACCCCCACACACCCCTACAGCAGCTCCAGGGACTTTTCATCCTGCTTTTTGCCCCCCACCCTTCGTAGAGTGACCGATTTAAGAGATGGAGTCACAAAGACCAGCCTCTCTGGTCCCAGGGCGTGTGTCTGTCACTCTTGCAGCCCTCTTGCCTCCCATCCCCCGCCTCGGAGAGGAGGTGATGAAGTTGTAGCTCTTCCCCGTCATAAACAAGTAGAACATTTGCATTTTGTTTCCGAGGCGCTTCGCTTCAAGTACCTTGTCCGAGACAGCAGCACCCACGCTGCGAGATTTATAACTTGACGGTTTCAATGACGCTCAAGTACGTTTGCCATTTCGTGCAGAAGTACGGGCTGGGTCTCCACTTACCAGCCACGTCTTCATTCTTTAAGCTCACGGCCCTCTCGAACTACGATTGGCACCGTAATTTCCAGTCCTCGACTCGTGGAGGAAGGCCGGAAAGCAGAACACCGCTGCTGTTTTGTTAACAATGCGTATTGGGGTGTAAATGAACCTTTAAATTGAAAAGGGAAGGCGCAGCTCCACATTCTTCTAGAAATCACTGCGATTGTTTTTATGGAAGAGAAAATGTCTGTGACTTAAGGTACATCTACATAATGAAAATGAGACAAAACGTAATTTTCAGATAAGGGGAGGACTTGGGACCTGGAATTGCAGGCGAGATGGTTTGGGATGGCATCTCGGGGAAACACGAAAGGGGCACATTCGAGTTGCGTGGTGTTCACCTGCCTCACTTACAACCACCTTATTTTATGCTCAAAAAAACCAATCAGTGTCACTGCCGCTTGCTCCTCATCTTTATGCAGTGCAGCGGCCGCACCGGGTTTCGCCCAGCGTTTCCGGCCCCTGCTAAGTGGGGACTGTTGCAAAGACTGGCTTGCAGGCTGAGACTTTTGTGCAGAAATTTGTGTTTTCCTTCGTGGAGCAGCAGGAATAAATCAGCGCGCGGGGTACGCGCTGGCTGTAATATAAGCGTGAGGTATTGTTTGTCATTTTTACAAGGCTCTACATTCGATGTAAGTGAGGACCCGAGTGGCTCCCGGAAGCCTGCAGTCACACGGCTTCCTGGTCAGACCTCACCTCTGCAACCTGCAGAGCCCCTGCCGCTCTGCTGCCCTCCTTCCCTGTCCGGCAACCAGCCATTCAAGAATGCAAACTCATTTTAACGCGGCCCCCGAGCAAGCTATAGGCGGAGGCTGGGGAAATCTGCTCCAGGAGGAACATCACATAGTATGTCCCAAAGGCAAATGTAAATTGTGTTTGAATTAGCCTCTCTTTGGGGATTATCTGTGCTATGGTTCCCCTCCATTAGTGTGGGTGATTATGAGTCAGATGCAAAAGGCAATGCTTCTTCTAGGAAATGGTGTTTGCTCGGGCTGCTGGGCTGGTCAGGGAGGCCCTGTGGTGTTTCCTCAAACGGAGCCATTCTGAGGCGCCTGGGGGCTCAGTTGGTTGGTTAGGCATCTGACTTTGGCTTAGGTCATGGTTTCCTGGTTGGTGGGTTCAAGCCACCCATTGGGCTCTGGGCTAACAGCTGAGAGCCTGGAGCCTGCTTCGGATTCTGTGTGTGTGTCTCTCTCTGCTTGTCCCCTCCTGGCTCACTCATTCTCTCTCTCTTTCAAAAATAAGTAAACATTAAAAAAAGAAAAGGTAGCCATTCTAGGCCAAGGCTACTGCTTTTGATTTCTAGAAGGCTCTCCCATTGGTTTAGTAGAAGACAAGGTCGTGGTGGTGATATGTGCAGCAATAATCACGTACGTCCTCTGCAGAGCCTAAGAATGGTGGAGCACCAGGACCCGGCCAGGACACATGGCCTCCTGAACCACCGCAGATGCACCTGGTTCCCCTCTCACAGCGCCATCTGCAGGCCCACACCTCCTCTAAGGACAGTATCAACTTCTGTCGCTGCCTGGGTCCTTTGTTCGTAGATCTCGCTGGTAGATAACCGAGGCAGTCCTACGGTTTCTTCTTTGGCCCCAAGTCCCGAGCACCCATCAGCGTGAGCTGAGCCCCCAAAATCTCCAGGTGTGGATTCCTACGAGGATCCAAATCGGTTAAGATCCTGGATAGACACATAGCAGATCTCCCCAGTGCCACCGGCTTTTTGGACTCAACTTCACTTGTCCCGCTAACATTCAGTTCATCAGACGGGGCCCGTCCTTCTGGCTTCTCGCCTCTTCTGTGGGTCTTCTCTGCAGCCTGTAGACTGGCCGGGCCCCAGACAGGCCATCCCTCCCTACACGGGTGAGGTCGGTGTGCTTCACCCCCACACAGGTGACCGTCAGGACTCAGGAGAAAACCTCACACAGCGGGGACAAGGGCTGAGCTTTTAAATACTCATAAAGGGACCTCAGAATCAAGGCAGGAGCCTCAGCTGAGCCAACGACGACCCTTCTGTATTCAGAGGAAGATAAACCAGACTTTGGATCCATTTAATTGGCCGCTCTTGTCACCCTTGGAAACCCTGGCCCTGGCTCCATTGTCACCGGCCTGTCATTGGTGGTCGTATCCCCATCCACTGGCATCCGTTCGCCCATCTCCATGGTTACTGTCCCAGCAGTCACCTGCACTCTGGCTTCCGCCATCCTCTTCCAATAATGCCTTCTCCCAGCAGCCAGAGTGATATTTTTAAAAGCTCACATGCAGGGACTCCCTATGGCTCTTAGGTCCCCTTCAGCCTCCTTCCCGTGGCCCCCGCCCCATCCCCGGCTCATCCACAGCCCTCCCTCCACTCTAGACCACGTGGCCATCCTGCCCATTGCTCCAACACTCCCTAGCCCCCCAGGCCCCGCGACTTCTGCTGTGCTGTTCCGTCTGTCTGAGCACTGTTCCTCCCCGCATGCCTACTTCCCTGCCTCAGGTCGCAGCCACCGTAGTTGCAAACCTCATCGCAACAGCACCTTCCTACACTTTATTAATTTTTTATCGTCACCCCACCCCTTAACCCCTAGTGGGACGTGAGCCTTGTGAATACTTTTCCATAGGTTGCTAGTCCATCTCTGCATCCCCAGCACCTGACCGTGCCCAACCCGTAGGGCTACAGGAGATACTTGTGGGACGAGAGATGCTATACGAATAGTCTCTGGCCCACGTGGGGAAGGAGGCTCAATGAGAGTTTATTGAAACCGTAATCTCAACTTGTTTTCCTGCCTTGGGCTGGGTTAAGTCCCCAGGGCCAAAGTTCCTGCTGCAGCATGTGGGGGGATATTCCGTCTCTGGGAACTTGGCTGTGACCACTTCGAGAGGCCCAGGAACCCGTTCCCTGTTGAGCAAGACTCAGAGAACGCCCCGGTCTCCACCTTGGAACCGAGACTGTTGGGCCACGCTCGGGGGCTCCTTATGTTCCTGTCTGTTTGGGGCAGGGCTTTTGTTTATAACCCCAAAAATGAAAATTCAATCAAGCAACCAGTTTCACATGTTGCTCTGCGTATCAAAAAATTTTAAATACATTTTTTTTTTAACCGGACAGCCCAGATAGGTCGAAATCATGTGGAGGTAATTTAAGCCTCTCTGTGTGCGCCGCGGATGGAGGAATGAATGTTTGCGGCCATGAGCCGGCCACGCCCCCCGTGGCGTTTTATTATTATGTGGTTAGGCTTCTCTCTGAGCTTGCAATCCTCTGAATTCATGAGAAAATCTGGACTCCTCTGAAAACTGCAGAGACAGGAAAATTGTGCTCATGTGTTTGTTTTCATTATCTGGAATTGTGTATTTTCTAGATGATGATCCAAGGCCACTTGGGAAAATCCCCTGGTCATTTATTTCACCCCTTCGTGGTCTGAAAGGTATAAGCGTCTAAACAACCACGGAAAAACCCTTCCTGTGAGTTTTTCAACGGGAGATTAAGTCATCTTTTCTGTGATAGAGCTGTATTTTCTTCTGTATCATTGGCCGAAGCTGTTCATGATTAATCGCGGAGCCGTGGGAGAAAAAGGGACTTCTGCTTCTTTCACACCTCGATGAGGGGAAAGGGCGCACTCTCCATCCCTGCCAAAGGTGTCTCATTTTGGGCACACCGGTGGGGACCCCTGGGGCTAATCTTTTCTCCCTTCCGAGTCCAGAGCCATCACTGTAAACCATGCCCGTAACACATGGTTACAGAGCTTGACTTTTCTCATAACGTTGTAAAAATATGAGAAACGATACCTTTCCTGGTGCTTTATTTTCCCCCCTCCATAAGGTTTCCAGACTTGTAGAGGGATACCTAAATTCATGAATCAGCACAGCTGGGCGCCGGGCAGGGACACGGGTGTGATATGAACATTTTTCTTGTAAAAGTCCTGTTTGGAAGATCAGGGACTGATGGGGATTTGTTTTATGAAAGATGTTTCCCTCGGGATTATGTGACTGGAAAGCTGATTCGCAGCATGTCCTGGTCATTTTTGCTTTCGTCTGAAAGCGTGGTCAGCGCGCGAGACCTTTAACGTGCAGCAGGGTCGTGAACGCGTCCGTCCGTCCGTCCGTCCGGTGACCAAGCCCACCTCAACCCCCGTTTCCTCCAACTGCCAAAACTGCAGACACAGGAGGCTTTGTTTTTTTTTTTTTTTCATGTGTGCTTTTTGAGACCACCCTCCATGAATTGCTCTTTTTCTCCTAAAAATGCCTTTGGGATTCTCCCAGCAATTCATGGAAGAGTGCAAATGTTTTTTTTGAGGAAACTTGATTAAAATGTAACCCGGTTCCGAGGCTGCCTTTATCTGAGAGGGAGTTCAGGCCTCTGCATCCGCCTCTTCCCCGTACCTGCCCCTTGATGCCCAGTGTCTGTGTCCCCAAACCCCCTTCTCCAGGACAGAGTTCAGGGTTGTTTCTCTTCCTTTCTTGACTCTGTTTCTTGCTATTCTGTCTCCTTCGTTCCTTTCTGGTTTTACTCTTAGCACCTCCTTCTTGCTCGATTCTGTTCCAGCCTGATCGCTCCCCATTCTCCGACCCCTCGTCCTTCGCTTCTAACTAGAATTTCACACGATCCGCCACGAGGAGTACGCGGCCTGAAATGGACTAGGCAGTGTAGCAGGGCCAGGCAGTCCCTGCACAAAATACGTTCTCTCTCACTTTTCTCAAATCCCAAAACTAGGCCCTAACGGGGCAGGGAACCCACATGAGACAGGATCGCATCGTCTTCTGCAGGGACCTTCACGTGTGCGGTGCATGGCTCGGGTGGCCACCGTGGGCTGCGGTTCCAGAGCTCGCTCTGATCTGACTCGTTTCCGTGCGTGTGTCACGTCATAACACTCTCCACTCGTTCTCATCCCGCCGTCAACGACTCAGCAGACAGGCTGGGGTCCTCTTGATGGGTTTCCCGGACACAAATGGAAGCCAGTCCCCTGGGTGGAGAAGGTTTCCGGAGGTTGTCAGGGCTGGAGGTGAATTCCAGAGGGGACCGGGCTGGAGCCGGTGGCCGTGGTGAGGACAGTCTCACCTCCGTTAAAGCGCACGGGTCCGGAGATACGGGCAGTGTTCTGGGAGCCGCTGAGAGGTGCGAAGGAGATTAAGTCTGCGTTTACTTTGGCAGCACAAGAGGGAGGCCCTCAAGATGACCAAGTACGTGGAGCTGGTCATTGTCGCCGACAACCGGGAGGTAAGCGCTTTCTAAAACTTCTCCGTCCCGTCGGTAAAAACAAAAATAGGGAGAAGAAAATGTTGAGCAAGTTACTCCTTGCTCTGATTACCCTCATTTTCTCTGAGCCCTAAAAACACTGGAAACAACCCGCTGAAGGGTTTCCTGGCATTACAATGTATAAAATATTTAAAATGTATCTGATGTTATAAAAATTAGAGCAAGGGCTGCAGGAAAGGCAGAACCACCCTGTAGCCAAGCTCCCCAAACGGAATGATCTGGGGGACATGGCAGATGGCTTGAGAATGTATTCTAAACCATTTCGGGGGTGGGGGGATGGGCTTAAAAAGGTCCGACACACCCCAAACCAAAATGGATTGATGCGTGCAGGCTGCAGGGCCGCTGCAGAAATACTGCCGCGCCCTTTGATGCTGTATTAGTTTCCTTCCTTCCACTGGTTCCCAATGAGCTGTTGGGAGACCCTCTCTGCACCCCTGCCTCGCCTCTGCCGCGTGGTGGGAATGAGGTGACTTTTTCTCGTGAACTCATTCGACACCTACGAATGAAACAGGCTTGACGGTTGCTCAGAAAACGGTCCCCGTTCAGGAAGGCCGGATTCGAGAGGAGAAGGGAAGCTCATTAACTTTTCCCCGTTCTCCCCTGCGTGGTCTGAATTCTTGCCATGAGCTTCTGTTGCTTTTCCCGTTTAATTTTTAAAAGCAAATATAGAGGAAATTTCCGAAGAAGTTAAAATCGAGTTGATGATATGAAAAATGGCTTTGGACTGCCTTCTCGCTGTCTGTTCTCTCTGCCAAAACCTGTCACAGCCTCCATCATTTATGAGGCTGGAAACATCGCAGAAGTTACTGTCTTAAGAGCGCTTGGCCTGGGCAAATTTCAGGGAGTTTCAGAAAGTCCCCAGACATGGAAATTTACTCATCCGGCTGGGAACTCATTTCACCGTTAACCGGGGAGGGTCCCTGGCGGTTTGTGAAGCCCAAGACTTCGCATTTCCAGGAGCTGGGAAGATGGGATTTGATGGATATTCTTGCTGTTATTAATGCTGACATTTAAAATTATTAAGTTTCAGAGGCAAGGAAAAGATCTGGAAAAAGTTAAGCAGCGGTTAATAGAGATTGCTAATCACGCTGACAAGGTAAGTTCTTTTCTGGGTAATTAAATCACTCAAATCACACCAATGTTTAGAAACGAGGTGGAGGGAGGGAAGCACACCTCGTCCCACTTGGCGGTGAGACTGGTCCGCCTCCGATCCTGGGCTGGAACACAGACTTCCCCTTCCTCTGAGCACAGAATTCCCGGGGCTGGGACAGGTAGGGTGACGCGCACTGTCCAGACTGCGGTGGCCTTGGGCTGTGCCTCCCTCCGGGCTCTCTTCTGGCCAAAGTCCCAGTGTGAGGGGGTCCCTGCCCAAAAACCACTAGGATGCATCGGACCCTCTGGGGAACTCCTAAGTGGGCTTCCTCCCAGGCTCCCCGAGTTGCTCCCCAGGGGCCCCTCCCGAGGGCAGCCTGTCCTTTATAAGGGACACACGGGCTCCACGGTCCTGATACATGGAAACTGGCTTTCAGTTCAATCAGCTGTTGGGAAATTGCCCCCACCCCCAGTTCAAAGAGGTTGGAGGCTCACCCTTGGCAAAGGTGGTTCCGACCTGGAGGGAACCCCAGAGTCTGCTCTAATCCCAGGAGGTGTGGTTAGCAACACTCCCTGCACCAGCGGGTTCGCAGGGAGAGGGCGGAACTCTCTGATCTTCTCC